>CM026216.1:970953-1180333 GCA_014839995.1 Xenentodon cancila | reverse complement strand
ACGGAGGGTGAGGAACGAGTTTTTGTGTGTGTGTGGGTGTGTGTGTGTGTGTGTGTGTGTGTGTGTGTGTGTGTGCGCAAACAACAACCTCTGTTTTATCAGAATTTAGGAGTAAAAATCTAATGGTCTAATGGTTCTGTTTCATCTTCATAGACAAATACAGCTGCGTATCATCAGCATAACAATGTATATTTGTATATACAAAATTAATGGTGTGGTTCTGGATAATACTTTCTAAGTGCTGTATGTGTAAACTGAACAAGATTGGCCCTAGCACTGAACCCTGCAGGACACCGGAGCAGACCCTGGTCTGTACTGAAGAAACCTCATGAACATGAACAAACTGGAATCTATCATATGATTTAAACCAGTCTAGAGCTGTCCCTTTAATCCCAACAACATACTCTAGTCTCTGCAGTAAAATGCTGTGATCTATAGTATCAAAAGCAGCACTGAGGTCCAGCAGAACCAGTATGGACACTAATCCATTATCTGAGGCCAAGAAGAACTAGTATGGACACTAATCCATTATCTGAGGCCCAGCAGAACCAGTATGGACCCTAACCCATTATCTGAGGTCCAGCAGAACCAGTATGGACCCTAACCCATTATCTGAGGTCCAGCAGAACCAGTATGGACCCTAACCCATTATCTGAGGTCCAGCAGAACCAGTATGGACACTAACCCATTATCTGAGGTCCAGCAGAACCAGTATGGACACTAACCCATTATCTGAGGTCCAGCAGAACCAATATGGACACTAATCTATTATCTGAGGTCCAGCAGAACCAGTATGGACACTAACCCATTATCTGAGGTCCAGCAGAACCAGTATGGACACTAACCCATTATCTGACGCCATAAGAAGGTCATTCAAGACTGGAACCAGTGCTGTTTCTGGTCTATGATGCATCTGAACCCTGACTGAAGAACTTCAAATAGATCATTTCTATACAAACGGTCACACAGCTGCTGCAACGACCTTTTCCAGAATTTTAGAGATAAATGGAAGGTTGGAAATCTGTCTATAGTTAGCTAAAATGTCTGGGTCAAGAGAGGGTTTTTTAAGTAATGGTTTGATTACTGCGACTTTAAAAGCCTGTGGCACATATCCCAAGACCAGGGACAAGTTGATCTGTTTCAGTATTGTCGGTCCAATAAGAGAGAAAACATTTTTAAGTAGTCGAGTTGGGATTGGGTCTAACAGACACGTGGATGATTTAGATCCATTGACGACTGAGGTCAGCTCAGAGAGGTCAACAGGAACCAAACGGTCTAGAGTCAGGTCAGGGAGGTCAACAGGAACCAAACGGTCTAGAGTCGGGTCAGGGAGGTCAACAGGAACCAAACGGTCTAGAGTCAGGTCAGGGAGGTCAACAGGAACAAAACGGTCTAGAGTCAGGTCAGGGAGGTCAACAGGAACAAAACAGTCTAGAGTCAGGTCAGGGAGGTCAACAGGAACAAAACAGTCTAGAGTCAGCTCAGGGAGGTCAACAGGAACAAAACAGTCTAGAGTCAGGTCAGGGAGGTCAACAGGAACAAAACAGTCTAGAGTCAGGTCAGGGAGGTCTACAGGAACAAAACGGTCTAGAGTCAGGTCAGGGAGGTCAACAGGAACAAAACAGTCTAGAGTCGGGTCAGGGAGGTCAACAGGAACAAAACAGTCTAGAGTCAGCTCAGGGAGGTCAACAGGAACAAAACAGTCTAGAGTCAGGTCAGAGAGGTCTACAGGAACAAAACGGTCTAGAGTCGGCTCAGGGAGGTCAACAGAAACAAAACGGTCTAGAGTCGGCTCAGGGAGGTCAACAGGAACAAAACGGTCTATAGTCGGGTCAGGGAGGTCAACAGGAACAAAACGGTCTAGAGTCAGGTCAGGGAGGTCTACAAGAACAAAACAGTCTAGAGTCAGGTCAGAGAGGTCAACAGGAACAAAACGGTCTAGAGTCAGCTCAGGGAGGTCAACAGGAACAAAACGGTCTAGAGTCGGGTCAGGGAGGTCAACAGGAACAAAACGGTCTAGAGTCGGCTCAGGGAGGTCAACAGGAACAAAACAGTCTAGAGTCAGGTCAGGGAGGTCAACAGGAACAAAACAGTCTAGAGTCAGGTCGGAGCATAAGGGAGTTGCCGAAATGCCCACAGCCACTGCCGGGAGGGCCTGGCCGATTTCCTTTCTAATTCTGACAATTTTATTGCTAAAGAAGCTCATAAAGTCTTCACAGATGGAGGTTAATTCATTTGTGGTCTTAGGGCGCCGTCTAGTGGCCATTTCATGTTATTGCAGCTGAATTCAATTTTGCGTTTTACAAGTGGTATTGTGTAGGTTTTATGGGTTGTACACAGTAACTAATACACACCTTTTTTGTTTTATTTAATAATTATTTCATTTAATACATAATTAAATTATTGATAATTAGTGTTTCTTGAGTCCTGAACAACCGACATGGTAATTTAAATATCATCCCTCCATCCACCAATTATAACAAAAATAATGACTAATGGTATTGAATATTCTATCCGGTTTCTTCCATGTATAAAAACAGTTTAAAACTGGGTGAGGGAGAGGTTAGAGAGTCAGACTTCATGAACTGACAAACAACTCTACTGCTGTCAGGGACAGGAAGGAGACCCACAGTTCTGTACTCTGTTCAATCTGCTGATGAACAATTATTCCTAATTAAGACGGGAGATTCTCCCTTCACACCAGAACGATCTTACACATGGTAAGATAGTCATTGTGTCTGGAGTAAGAACAGAGTTGATCATTTAGCACATGTCAGAAACACACAAACCCTAAACTTCCAAACAGAGAAGTTTTTCTTCATCGTTGATCTTCATCTGGAGAAGCTTTATGTAGAAAAGTTTTCTAAACATGAGCTCCAGTTCAAAGTTTGTTGTGACCTGTGTCACATTTAAGAGTGTGTGTGTGTGTGTGTGTGTGTGTGTGTGTGTGTGTGTGTTCTGTTATTCAAAAAGACATTTGTAGTGAACTTTTATGTTTATTTGATGTCCGTTATGGGATGACAGTAACACAGTTCAAGAGCAGGATCACAAGAAACCTTAGATGAGGAATGCCTTGTAAATCATCCGTTCGTCCGTCTTATGAAGCCGCTGAAATCCTGCTCAGGATCACAGGAGTCTCCTGCTGCGTTTCAGGATGTTTTCCTGGATGTCAACAAGCAAAAGTCAGGGATGGAACCTGAGCACATCTTCAGTCCATCTCAGGGCTGCAGGTAGAGGAACACCTGCACACTCACTTGTGAAAGGAGTTTAGGTCAGCAAATCAGTCTAACGTTGATGTTTTTGAAGCTCGGCAGTCTATGAAAATTTGGTCTTTGACTTTGTCTTTCTTCCTTATTGTGTGTTTAATAAACGTTTAGGTCGTTTAAATGTTTTTTGTCTCCAAACAACAGTTTTGTTGATTAAATCAGGGGCTTTGTCACATCTGTGTGTCCATGTTTCACCTGGAAGAGTCAGACCCTTTTAAAGTGACGCTCCCACATCCACAGTGACCAGCAAGGACTAGAGGTGGACTAGACTCCACCCACCAGTGGATCAGCTGGTCTGTCCCCCTGGACTGGTCGGTCCTGATCCAGACTTGTGGCTCAGCTGCCAGAAGAAGTTCTCTTCAAACGTACATGACTGTATCAACGCCGTCCCCGTCTACTCTGGACCCAACAAAAACACAGATGGACCTGTTTCTGCCTGGACTCGGACCAGGGACCTTTCGTGTGTGAGACGAACGTGATAACCGCTACACCACGGAAACTGAAAATTGAGAAGAAACATTTGATGTTTGCGCCTTGTGGCGAGTGGTCCCAGGTTCAATTCCTGGACGACCCCCGAAGCTGTATGTCACTAACCTTCTGTCCTTGAAGTAGAACCTGTTTCTGGTGTGCTGGTACACAGTTTTGTGTCTGGTGTTCTGGTCATGTCGATAATAACAGGTCTTCACCTCGATGATGGATGTGTAGCACATTCTTCTGTGTGATGTCATCAATGACCCCCCAACGGAGCCCGACTAGCTCAGTCGGTAGAGCATGAGACTCTTAATCTCAGAGTCGTGGGTTCGAGCCCCACGTTGGGCGTGTTTGTTTCAAATGTGGAGTGCAGGATGAATGACAGCAGCTGTGAATTGGAGAGGTTTTCCTGGAAGTGGTTTAGAAGAGTCCCAGAGTTGAAATCCACCAAACTGTACTGCTGTTCCTCTTTTTCTCACCTCTGCAGGTGTTTGTGTCTGGTTGCTACGACAACATATTTTACCATTTCTCACTTGTCACCTCACTGTTGTCCAACTCCAACCAGCCTCACTTTAAAACAACTGCATGTCAATACTGAGACATCACAGAAGGCCTTCAGTCATATATAAACATGGGCAGTGACTTCTCCCAGCTTGACAACATTCCTTCAAACTAAAATCCAGATCCTTTCTAACGGTGTAGTTTGGATCAACTATATGAAGATGGGTTGAGAATAGTTGAAGGCCGCCTGAAAGTCAGTGTGTTCTTGTCACGTTGTGCTACATATTGTACACACAGAGTCTAAAATAAGAGGCTGTGAATGTCTGAATAATAATTGAATCACTTTGCAGAGCCTATAAACGGTTAAACTGAATAAATGAAAATATGAGTTGTCCCCAAATGACAGATTATGAAACCGCTTTAAAGATGGAGAAACCTCCATTTACATGATGTCTTGGAATGAAGGATTCTCAATTGTACACGTGGGTTTACAGCATTTATTTATTTTGTGTTTTACTACAATCAGTCCTCCTGGTCAAACCACACAAAGTCCTGGGGCTCAACCAGGAATTGAACCAGGGACCTCTCACACCTGAAGCAAGAATCATACCACCAGTCCAAAGAACCACAAAATCCCCTTTTGAAGTCAAAAATTCATCTTCATAAATCGTAGATTCCCCGAGTCCGTTGACAGGAAGATTCAAGCATTCCTGCTGCCTGTGGATGATCCATGTTCTCTAGTCCATGACGTCTGGACAGTCTCTCATGTTGCAGGTCTACTCTGTCTCGTGCTGCAACCTGGAGTCAGACGGGCTACGACTGGACCACAGAGTCGGTCCGGACCTCCTCTGACATTGTTTAAGTAACACCAATCCATCATTACCACTCTTATTAATGCTGTTAATAACAGCATGGAGAAATCTTCAACTGATGACTGATGTTCATGAGCTCCAAAGACGGCTTTACAAAGAACCTACAGCAGGAGGCAAAAGAAACATTAAAGGTAGATTAGGAAATAAAAAAACTATAAGGAACTTGAAAATGAATGGAGCGACCGGCTACACGTTTCCAAAAAGCAAAAACAGCGTGTCAGCCGCTGGCAGGACGTCGGGACTCGGACAGCAGACTCACCAGGACCACAGAGCATCCCAGATTCCAGCCTCGGATCCACCACAAGAGCCTTTAATTCCAGTTTAACAACCTCCCTCAGGACCTTGAGGTCAACGTGTCTACGATCTGCAGCAGATCAAGTTGGAGGCGAATCTCCAAGAGCTCAAAAGAGGGAGGAGTCTAGACTCAACGCGGACGCCATGTAGAATTAAGTCAAAGAAAGTGGACAGCTGGTCTCCGCATCGGAATTAAAACAGGGAAGATTAAATACACGGACCCCATTTGAACTTATACCATCATAGTGATGGTGCCTCAGAACATTCCCAACATCCGAACATTCCCAACATCCAAACATTCCCAATCCTCAGACCATTCCCAACATCCCAACATTCCCAAAATTCCCAACATCAGAACATTCCCAATTTCAGAACATTCCCAATATTCGAACATTCCCAACATCCGAACATTCCTAACCTAAAAACATTCCCAGTCACTGTTTGTCTGCAATCTGCTTCTTTAGTCCAGTTTCCTCTTGGGACACAGTATTTAGAGAAGACCAGTTTTTTTGTAAATTACATTTAATGTAAAAGAACATTTAAATTGCTTTACATAGAACATACAGTAATATGCAAAAGAAACATAAAAGTACTTTAAATGACTAACCACTAAGATTAAAGAGTAAAAACTAAAATATCATAAGATAAATAAATGCGACAGAAATGAAGGTCCTCTGTAATGCAGTCAGTCACAGAACTGATGTTGTATCCATGGAAACCATCCCAGTCTCATACAGTCTCACAGTCTAGCAATTAAAGAAATGTTCCACCTTTATAGTCCAAAACTGACCTGCTGATGTCGTCATAGTTTCATGTTCCTGTGGAACAATAATTATATATAAACAGGTGTAGACAGCAGATTATTCCAGGAGAATCATTTCCAGTCAAAACGTCAGCGGATCTCAATAGTCTGTGAACATCACCAGGAAGAGGAAGCGCACAGAGGAGGACTGTCCATCCCAACCTCCTGCTGAGGGTCTTCATTTAGTTTCCTCCTCTCCTGAGTTCTCCAGCACTGACACTTCCATCTTGAAGCCCCCTGCCAGCATCCAACCACACCTCCCGGCAGCCTCACTTGTGGCCCTCAGACCCCAGCCCTCCACTGCTCCACTGCAGCATGACAACCCCCTTCAAATCCACAACCAGTCGGTGGAGGACTATCAGAAACTCTACCATGAAGTGATTGACGGCATTTTGAGTGTGTAAAAAATGCCAGGGCATTTTCAGTCATCATATGGAAAAAGATCCAGGCGCATTTTAATCATGTATGATTTGGATGTTTCTTTTGTTCCTCACAGATACAAAAGTGGTCGAGTCCGTCCTCACACTCTGCACCACGGGTGTCTTATCAAGGAAAAGCTCTGGGAGAGACTCAACCAGCCGTCATGACAGAGTCTGTCGGTGCAGACGGACGTGTGACCGTCAACGTGTCGTATGGGACCAGAGTCTGTCCTGCCCGTTGTGACGCGGTCACATGTATGTATCCCTGTCTGTAAATATTGTTTGTTTTTTCGGTGGTACAAATGTAAGGTGTACAGTTTGTATGCACAATTTGTGTCTCGCTGGGAAAGGGAGTAGAAAAGAAGGATACCCCTTTAAATCAGTTGCACCATGTGACTATGTGGCAGGCACACCTGTAATTATTGGAAATGGGAAACAGGTGTGGACAAAAGGAGGGATAAAAAGCGTGTGGGTGTGTATGACACCGGGGGGCATGAGGAGTAGGTGAGAGCCACTGAACACAGGATCTTAGCAAAAGGACGCCTGGCATTCCATTTGGGTGCGGGAGCTGAGGAAACTATTAGGAAACTGCACCTGGGCTGCGCACCAGGCCTACCCTCTACAGGAAACGCCGGAAGAAGCGGAGGATTCCAACCTTCCTCCAGAGCAACTCAAAGGGGATTACAGCCTCCGCGGATCCGGTGAGAGCGTTGCAGTTTTTGATGATTTTTTGTTTTTTTTTGTGATTTCCCTTCTAAACAAAGGATGGATTATTTTTGGTACACTTTGGGAAAAGGACTTGGATTTGGGCACCATTGAACCTTCGGGATACCTCACATGGACAAAGGGAATCCATAAGGGAGTTGTCATTGTTTGGGTGATTTGTCAGTCATAATATGCAGCTTGTGCAGGATATTGGGATTAAAACGGCGTGAAATATCTTTCATGTTTGTATGCAGTATTTTTACAAAGCCTTCTTAGAGTCTCTTCTTTTTTTTTTTTGTGGTAACACTGTCCTTTAAGGAAATTATTGGGCAACTTGTTACAGATGGTGGCCAGTATGGGGGGCTGATCTGCGAAGGTAATTTCTTTTTTGCAGTCATATTACTGGGAATGCATTTACAGAGTTGGGTTTACACAGCATTGATTTTGCTGATGTGGTATACATTGTCTTTTTAGGGGTAAAAAAAAAACAAAAAACCCCTCATTGTGTCTATTTTTTTTTTTTTACGAAAGTATGGCTGACAGGAAGATTATATTATTGGTGGAATATGAAGAATCCCAGTCGGAGGTATTGGAGGCTAACACCAGGGCTTCTACACCTACGTCAGGGGTGGGGCTGAGCGAAGTGCTCCATGAATCAAGGAGAGACGCATGGGTCACAAGAAGAAATCCTGTGAGCGAGGTGACTTCCATGATAAGTTCAATGTATATTTCGGAACTAGAAGGGGAAGGGCAAAGTGTTGGAGATGAGGAAAATACAACTTACCTCACTCCTCCAGCGCTTTCATCCATAACTAATGATTTACGGATGGTCATGGACCGGGTAAACGTCCTGGAGACAGACTTTCAGGATTCAATTAATAGCACATTGAATCGAGAGGATGGCATCAGAACATATGTGGACAGCAGGGTGGAAATGCTTGAACGGGACCTGATGTCCAGGCTTAAAGAGTTTGAGGAACAATTAGTGGAGTGTTTAAAAAGGCGGGATGACAGGTGGAAAGCCGAAATAGATCAATGGAAGCGCGACAGCCTGGTTTTGCGCCCTAAGCCTATTCCACGCACAAGGGTTACACTGCATCCACCTCATGGCCGCTCCCCTCAGGCTCAAGATGGTAGTCCGTGGGCTCCTACGTCTACCAGTGTTTTTACTCAAACTCCTACTCCTTTTGAAAGGGACAGACAAAGTATGCGCCTGCCAACCAGAGGCAACGTCCTTCCGCATCTTTCCATCACGGCCACTCCTTTGGAGACTTCATACAGCCAAAGCCCTTCCACATCACCTATGGTATATGCCAGACCAGCTATCCAAATGGATTTTCCCTCCTTCAGTGGGTCCAGAGAGGTGGCTGAGGTGCTAAACTTCGTGGAAGGCTGTGAAACCTTCCTCGCAGTTCGCCCATTAACGGATGTAGAGCTCCTGGGGGCCCTTTCCAGCGTTCTTAAAGGACCAGCACGTAGCTGGTGGTCAGTGGAAAAAAAGCATGTGCATAACTGGCCAGAGTTTAAGTTCGCTTTTCAGGCTGCTTTCTTACCTCCTGATTATCTCTCGGCGGTAGAAGAAAAGCTAAGGGACATGGTACAGTTACCGGATCAGTGTCTGAGGGACTTTGCTTATGACTATCGTGCTCTGTGTGTCCGTTGGAAGCCGGACATCACTGAGCTGGAGTTGGTTCGCAAAATCCTGAACAATTGCAATCCCAGAATCGCTGGCTGTCTCCGGGGCACCGTGACAACCGTAGACCAGTTGGTTCAAATTGGGACCCTGGTGGAAAAGGACTGCACTGCATCAAAAGAATACTGGGGAAAGGTGGATATGCAAAAGGCCAAGGAAAGGGGAGTAAAGAGGACACCAGACAAAGTACCCTCACATCACGTCAGGAAGTTTGGCGATGCAGTGGTAGTAGCACATCCAGGCACAAGGGCACCAATGTCCCTTCTGCATGTTCCCGTGGCTGTAAGGGGCAAGCAATGCCAGGCTGTGTTGGACACTGGGTGCACGTTTTCACTCATGCGACAAAGCCTCTGGTTGGAGCTTGCTCGCGAAGGAGAACAATTGAAGCTGTGTGAAAACCAATGCTTCGCCCTGGCAAATGGAAAAACGTATGGGGCTCTGGGGAAGATGGTGTTAATATACATTTGGCATGAGATGATATGGTCCTTAGAGACCTACATCATGGCTGATGAAGACTTGGCGTTTTCTATCATCTTTGGGCTGGACTTTCTGAAAAAAACGGCTACCCTCATCAATATGGGAGACCAAACATATGGAGTGAAGGGACCCCAGGGCTACACTTTCCATCCTTTCATGTTTCAACCACAGGAGGGATGGGAGTCAGATTCTCATTTGATCCAGTCCAGTGCCAGTCTTTATGTGGCTGTTCCATCTGCTGGGATGTTGACATCATCTCCTTCCCCCGCCCCACCGTCCTTTCTTGAGCATCCGCCCGAGGTCAGAGAGCTGTTCCAGGCTTGGCCACAGGTGTGCTCTGGGAATCTTGGCAAGACAAGGATAGAGGAACACAAAATCCTCACATTTGACGAGGTACCAGTCCGCTGCAAGGCGTACAGGGTGTCACCTGTCAGACGACAGATTATTGCAGACCATGTGGAGCAGATGCTCCAGGATAATATCCTTGAGCCATCTCAATCGGCTTGGGGTGCTCCCGTAGTGCTCGTCAAGAAACCTGATGGGTCTTTCCGGTTTTGTGTAGATTTCCGGCGTCTCAATACCAAAACCCACTCAGACGCTTATCCCATGCCCATTATCCATGAGCTACTGGAGTCTATGCATGGGGCCGCATTCTTCAGCACCCTCGACCTGAAGTCAGGATACTGGCAGGTAGCCATGTCTTCGGATAGTAAGGCCAAGACAGCCGTGATAACGCCTATGGGACTATATCAGTTCAAGTGTATGCCGTTTGGTCTTAAGAATGCAGGGGCCACATTTCAACGACTGATGGAGAAAGTTCTGGGGGAGCTAAAGGGAAAAATTTGTTGCGTTTATATCGACGACGTCATTGTTTATTCACCGACTCCTGAACAGCATCTCCGGGACCTCCATGCGGTTCTGGGCAAGTTCCATCTGGCAGGGTTGACTCTCAACCTGAAGAAATGTGTTTTTTTCCGGCGGGAGCTAAAATTCTTGGGCCATATTGTCTCAGACCAGGGCGTACAGGTAGATCCTGAGAAGACTGTGGCAGTGACATCCTATCCTATCCCCACCAACCTTAAGACTCTCCAGCGGTTCCTGGGGCTTGTCGGATGGTACCACAAATTTATAGACCATTTTGCCGACCTAGCAATGCCATTGAACCAGCTAAAGAAAAAAGGCGTGGAATGGAAATGGACGGAGGATTGTCAAAAGAGCTTTGACCAGCTAAAGCATGCCCTAGTGAATGCTCCGATCCTAATGCAACCTGACACCTCCCTACCCTTTGAAATACACACCGATGCCAGTGAGGTTGGATTAGGGGCGGTGTTGGTACAAAGAGTAGGTGACCAAGAGAAGGTGATTGCATATGCCTCTAGAGGTTTGAAAGGAGCAGAGTGCAATTATTCTACCTCTGAGAAGGAGTGCCTGGCCGTAGTATGGGCTGTGGAAAAATGGAGGCACTACCTCGAGGGGTTGGAATTTACAGTATTCACGGACCATGCCGCCTTGACCTGGGCCTTTAACTGTCCCAAAACCTCTTCCAGATTGACCCGCTGGCTCCTACGTCTCCAGCAATTTCAGTTTAAGGTCCAGTATCGGAAAGGGCTTCATAACATTGTGCCTGATGCACTGTCCCGATCCTTCCTTACTCCTCCGGTTACAGCCTATGTGGCAACAACCTCCTCGTGTTCCTCAGACCTTCCCTCTTCATTAGCCGAGATAAGGGAGGCGCAAGAAAAAGATCCGGAAATTACATCACTGACCAAAGATGCAGATACCAGTAACAGGCCTGACCGAATTACATTTACCATGCTACAGGGTCTCCTGTACCGACGCTCACCAGTAAGGGAAGGTGGAGATAAATTTCAGCTGGTGGTCCCAAAGTCCCTGATACCGGTGTTTCTGAGATACTTTCATAACCACCCACTCAGCGGGCACCTTGGCAGATTGAAAACTCTCCTCCGGATACTCGAAGTAGCCTGGTGGCCATCGGTCCGCAAAGACGTCTGGAATCAAGTCAGAGGATGTAACATCTGCCAGACCTACAAGGCTGACAACCAGAAGCCTTCTGGGTTGATGCAGCCTACCCCTGCCGAGGGTCCCTGGGAAAAACTTGGGATGGACCTCATGGGGCCATTCCCACATAGTAAAAAGGGTAATGTGTTCCTTTTAGTGATCATAGATTATTTCACAAAGTGGGTGGAACTATTTCCACTACGAGATGCCAAAACCACCCGCATAATCACCCTTTTGAAAGAAGAGATATTTACCCGTTTTGGTGTCCCACGTCAGGTAGTTTCTGACCGTGGGCCACAGTTCACCAGCAATGAGATGGCTAATCTTTGTAAGATCTGGGGGGTGACGCAGAAGTTCACCACCAGTTATCATCCACAAGCCAATCTCACCGAGCGTTCCAACCGAACCATCAAAACGATGATTGCCTCATACGTTGGGGACCAACATAGAAACTGGGACCAGTTGGTCAAGGAATTCCGCTTTGCAATAAATTCTGCCTATCATGAGACCACGGGCCATACACCGGCAGAGTTAGCACTTGGAAGAACGCTAAAAGGTCCCCTAGAAAGAATCATTTGCTCCCCGCCTACTCCACTACAACCTCTATACTCATTTCTGGAACGGCATAAACAAATGATTGATCAAGTTAAGAAGAGAGTCGAAGTGTGTCAGACCAGACAGGCCAAATATTACAATACCCGCAGAAGGGCTGTACAACTCCTGCCGGGAGACTTGGTATGGGTTCGTACGCATCCACTTTCCAAAGCCTCCGATAACTTCTCATCTAAGCTTGCGCCCAAATGGTCGGGACCGGCTACGGTGAGGAAAAAACTTGGTCCGGTCAATTACCATGTTCAGTGGAATGACCAACAAAAGAAGATGGACACAGTCAACATTGTCAATTTAAAGCCTTACTTTGGGGGTTCAGCCTCCGGTACCTCTGGCTGGGGGGGGGGGGGGGGGGGATCTGTGACGCGGTCACATGTATGTATCCCTGTCTGTAAATATTGTTTGTTTTTTCGGTGGTACAAATGTAAGGTGTACAGTTTGTATGCACAATTTGTGTCTCGCTGGGAAAGGGAGTAGAAAAGAAGGATACCCCTTTAAATCAGTTGCACCATGTGACTATGTGGCAGGCACACCTGTAATTATTGGAAATGGGAAACAGGTGTGGACAAAAGGAGGGATAAAAAGCGTGTGGGTGTGTATGACACCGGGGGGCATGAGGAGTAGGTGAGAGCCACTGAACACAGGATCTTAGCAAAAGGACGCCTGGCATTCCATTTGGGTGCGGGAGCTGAGGAAACTATTAGGAAACTGCACCTGGGCTGCGCACCAGGCCTACCCTCTACAGGAAACGCCGGAAGAAGCGGAGGATTCCAACCTTCCTCCAGAGCAACTCAAAGGGGATTACAGCCTCCGCGGATCCGGTGAGAGCGTTGCAGTTTTTGATGATTTTTTTGTTTTTTTTTGTGATTTCCCTTCTAAACAAAGGATGGATTATTTTTGGTACACTTTGGGAAAAGGACTTGGATTTGGGCACCATTGAACCTTCGGGATACCTCACATGGACAAAGGGAATCCATAAGGGAGTTGTCATTGTTTGGGTGATTTGTCAGTCATAATATGCAGCTTGTGCAGGATATTGGGATTAAAACGGCGTGAAATATCTTTCATGTTTGTATGCAGTATTTTTACAAAGCCTTCTTAGAGTCTCTTCTTTTTTTTTTTGTGGTAACACTGTCCTTTAAGGAAATTATTGGGCAACTTGTTACACCGTTACCATGTGGACGTATCGGAGGAACCACGGCCTCCAGAGAATAGAATAGTGTCTGCCTCAGACTTTTAAGGAGTAGTGTAGATTCAATAGAAAGGTAGTTATGTAGCTAACTTTTTCAATTTTTAAGGCTTTACTTTTCAGTATAGCTCCAGTAAAATGTGTTATATGATTCATTATTAGACAAGGAATTCAAGTGAAGAAGAAATACTAACATAACATGTGGTCAAATAACAAAAACATATCAGCAAAACCTAACAGTCACTACAAGACTGATCACTACTGTCATCCAGCCACTTTTAAGATTTCTTTAAGTAGTGTTACTTCACGTAATGAAGAATGTGAATATAAACAAGCCAATGTACCGATGTGAGTGAATGATGGTTGATGTAAGAGTCTTCCTCTTTTATTTTAATAAACTCTTACTTTATCACACTGGAGGTCCAAAAGCCCACTCCTTAAAGGCTTCATGAGGTTAGTCATTTTATTTTTATAACATTAGTGCCGACTCGGGTAACCGCAGCCTTTCATGAGGTCCATGTTGTGGTTTGCATGGTGAGATTTTCCAAAAACTGAAAAACATGAAGCTTTACTTATAACTTTTATCCGAACATTCTCGACCTAAGAATATTGCCAAACTCTGAACATTCCCAAGACCCGAACATTCCCAACATCTAAACATTCCCAACATCTGAGCATTGCCAATCTCAGAACATTCCCAACATCAGAACATTCCCCAACCTCAGAACATTCCCAGCATCAAACATTCCAAATCTCCGAACAATCCCAACATCAGAACATTCCCAACATCAGAACATTAAAATTCCAAACATCAGAACATTCCCAACATCAGAACATTCCCAACCTCAGAACATTCCCAGCATCCAAACATTCCAAATCTCCGAACAATCCCAACATCAGAAAACTCCCAACATCCGAACATTGCAATGATAATAAAATTCCCAACATAAGAACATTCACAAAATCCGAACATTCACAAAATCCAGATTCCCAACCAAATAACATTCCCAACATCAGAACATTCCCAACATCAGAAAATTCCCTATATCCGAAAATTCCTAACATCTGAGCTTTCCCAACCTCAGAAGATTCCCATCCTCAGAACATTCCGAACATTCCCGCCATCCATACATTCCCAACATCCGAAAATTTCAACATCCGAATACTCCCAACATCTGAAAATTCCCAACATCTGAATATTCCCAAAATCCGAACATTCCCAACCAAAAAACATTCCCAACATCAGAACATTCCCAACATCAGAACATTCCCAACATCAGAACATTCCTAACCTCAGAACGTTCCAAACATTCCCAAACTCAGAAGTGTTCCAACCTCCGAATATTCCAAACATTCCCAATATCCGAATATTCCCAACATATGATTATTTCCAAAATCTGAACATTCACAACATCATAACATTCCCAACTTCAGAACATTTCAAACTTCACAACATTGCTAAACTCAACATGCTAACTCAACATTACAAAAATTCCCAACATCCGAACTTTCCCAAAATCGGAACATTCCCAACCTCAGATCATTCAAAATATCAGAAAATTCCCAAAATCCAACGATTCCCAACCAAATAACATTCCCAACATCAGAACATTCCCAGAATTCGAACATTCCACACATCTTAACATTCCCAACCAAAAAACATTCCAAACATCCAAAAATTCCCAACATCCAAACATTCCCAACATCCGAAAATTCCCAAAATCCAAACATTCCAAACCAAATAGCATTCCCAACATCCTAACATTCCCATGATCCGAACATTCCCAACATCCGAAAATTTCCCACCTCAGAACAATCCCAACCTAAGAACATTCCCATGATAATAAAATTCCAAATATCCAAACATTCCCATGATCTGAAAAATCCCAATATTCGAAAATTCCCAACATCTGAAAATTCCCAACCTCAAACATTCCCAACCTCTGAACATTCCGAACATTCCCAACATCCAAACATTCCCAACCAAAAAACATTCCCGACATCAGAAAACTCCCAACATCCGAACATTGCAATGATAATAAAATTCCCAACATAAGAACATTCACAAAATCCGAACATTCACAAAATCCAGATTCCCAACCAAATAACATTCCCAACATCAGAACATTCCCAGCATACGAACATTCCCCATATCCGAAAATTCCTAACGTCTGAACTTTCCCAACCTTCCGAAAATTCCCAACCTCAGAAGATTCCCATCCTCAGAAGATTCCGAACATTCCCGCCATCCATACATTCCCAACATCCGAAAATTTCAACATCCGAATACTCCCAACATCTGAAAATTCCCAACATCTGAATACTCCCAACATCTGAATATTCCCAAAATCCGAACATTCCCAACCAAAAAACATTCCCAACATCAGAACATTCCCAACCTCAGAAGGTTCCAAACATTCCCAAACTCAGATTTCCAACCTCCGAATATTCCAAACATTCCCAATATCCGAATATTCCCAACATATGATTATTTCCAAAATCTGAACATTCACAACATCATAACATTCCCAACTTCAGAACATTTCAAACTTCACAACATTGCTAAACTCAGAACATTACAAAAATTCCCAACATCCGAACTTTCCCAAAATCGGAACATTCCCAACCTCAGAACATTCCCAACCTCAGATCATTCAAAATATCAGAAAATTCCCAAAATCCAATGATTCCCAACCAAATAACATTCCCAACATCAGAACATTCCCAGAATTCGAACATTCCACACATCTTAACATTCCCAACCAAAAAACATTCCAAACATCCAAAAATTCCAAACATCGAAACATTCCCAACATCCGAAAATTCCCCAAATCCAAACATTCCCAACATCAGAACATTCCCAACCTTAGAACACTCCAAACATTCCCAACCTCAGAAGATTCCCAACCTCAGAACATTTCAAACATTGCCAACATCCAAAAAATTCAACATCCAAACATTCCCACAATCCGAAATTTCCCAACCTTAGAACATTCCCAACATCCGAAAATTTCCAACCTCAGAACACTCCCAAAATCCGAACATTCCCAACATCAGAAAATTCCCAACCTAAGAACATTACCAAAATCAGAACATTCCCAACATCCAAACATTCCTAACATCTGAACATTCCCATCCTCAGAACATTCCAAACATTTCCAACCTCAGAAGATTCCCAATCTCAGAATATTCCAAACATTCCTAACATCCAAACATTCCAAATATTCCCAACCTCAGAACATTCTGAATATTCCCAACATCCAATTAAACATTTCCCATCATCTAAACATTCCCAACATCCAAAAATTCCAAACATCAGAAAATTCCATATCTCAGAACATTCTAAACATCAGAACATTCCTAACATCCAAACATTCCCAACATCCAAAAAATTTCAACATCTGAACATTCCCAACATCCAAAAATTTCCATGATCCAACAATTCCCAACATCCGAACATTCCCAACCAAAAAACATTCCCAACATCCGAATATTCAAATATTCCGAACATTCCCATGATCCTAAAATTCCCAAAATCTGAACATTCCCAACATTTGAAAACTCCCAACATCAGAACATTGCTAAACTCAGACCATTTCGAACACCCAAAAAGTTCCAACATCTGAACATTCCCAACCCCAAAACATTCCCAGCATCTGAACATTCCAAACATCCGAACATTCCCAAATTCAGAACATTCCCAACCAAATATTATTCCCAACATCAGAACATTCCAAAAATCAGAACATTCCCAGCATCCGAACATTCCTAACGTCCGAACTTTCCCAACCAAAAAACATTCCCAACCTCAGAACATTCCCAGCATTCAAACATTCCCAGCATCTGAACATTCCCAACCTCAGAACATTACCAACATCCAAACATTCCCAACATGCAAAAATTCCCAACATCTGAACATTCCCAACTAAACATTCCCAACGTCAGAACATTCCCAACATCTGAACATTCTCAAAATCCAAACATTCCAAACCAAATAGCATTCCCAACATCCTAACATTCCCATGATCCGAACATTTCCAACATCCGAAAATTTCCCACCTCAGAACAATCCCAACCTAAGAACATTCCCATGATCCAAAAATTCCCAACATCCAAACATTCCCATGATCTGAAAAATCCCAATATTCGAAAATTCCCAACATCTGAAATTTCCGAACATTCCCAACATCCAAACATTCCCAACCAAAAAACATTCCCGACATCAGAACATTCCCAACCTCAGAACATTCCCAACCTCATAACATTCCCAACCTCATAACATTCACAACCTCATAACATTCACAACATCCGAAATTTCCCAACATCCAAACGTTCCCATGATCCGAAAAATCCCGACATCCAAACATTCCCAAGATTTTAAAATTCCCAACATCAGAACATTCCCAACATCCAAAAATTCCCAACATCCAAAAATTCCCATGATCCGAACATTCCAAACCTCAGAACAATCCCAACATCAGAACATTCCCAACCTCAGAACATTCCCTACACTGAACATTCCCAACATCTGAATATCTCCATGATCAAAAATTTCCCAAAATCTGAACATTCCCAAACATCTGAAAATTCCCAACATCGGACCATTCCCACCAACTGAACAATCCCACCATAAGAACATTCCACACCTCAGAACATCCCGAAACTCAGAACATTCCGAATCTTAGAACATTCCCAACATCAGAACAATCCGACCATCAAAACATTCCCAACATCCAAAAATTCCCAACATCCGAACATCCGAACATTCCCAACATCCGAACATTCCCAACATCCGAACATTCCCAACATCCGAACATTCCCAACATCCGAACATTCCCAACATCCGAACATTCCCATGATCCGTAAAATCCCAACATCTGAACATTCCCAATCTCAGAACATTCCCAGCATCCAAACATTCCCAGCATCTGAACATTCCCAACCTCAGAACATTCCCAACATCCGAAAATTCCCAACATCCGAATATTCCCAACCTGAGAAAATCCCAACTTCTGAACATTCCCAACATCAGAACATTCCCAACATCCGAAAATTCCCAACATCCGAAAATCCCCAACATCCAAACATTCCCAACATCCAAACATTCCCAACATCCAAACATTCCCATGATCCGTAAAATCCCAACATCTGAACATTCCCAATCTCACAACATTCCCAGCATCCAAACATTCCCAGCATCTGAACATTCCCAACCTCAGAACATTCCCAACATCCGAATATTCCCAACCTGAGAAAATCCCAACTTCTGAACATTCCCAACATCAGAACATTCCCAAAATCTGAACATTCCCAAATCCGAAAATTCCCAACATCCGAGAATCCCCAACATCCGAACATTCCCAACCTCAGAACATTCCCAACCTAAGAACATTCCCAACATCCAAACATTCCAAAAATCCGAACATTCCCAACCAAATTACATTACCAACATCCGAACATTCCCAACATCCGAAAATTTCAACATCCGAACATTCCCAACTTCTGAACATTCCCATGATCCGAAAATTCCATACATCCGAAAATTCAAAACATCTGAACATTCCCAACCAGAAAACATTCCCAACAACTGAACATTACCAACCTAAGAACATTCCCAACATTTGAACATTCCGAACATTCCCAACCTTAGAACATTCCGAACATTCCCAACATCTGAACATTCCAAACATCCAAACATTCCAGATATCCGAAAATTTCCAATATCAGAACATTTCCAATATCAGAACATTCCTAAACTCAGACCATTCCCAACCTCAGAACATTCCAAACATTCCCAACATCTGAACATTCCCAACACCTGAACATTCCGAACATTCCCAACCTCAGAAAATTCCAAACAATCCCAACATCAGAACATTCCCAACCTCAGAACATTCCCTACACTGAAAATTCCCAACATCTGAATATCTCCATAATCAAAAATTTCCCAAAATCTGAACATTCCCAAACATCTGAAAATTCCCAATATCGGAACATTCCCACCAACTGAACAAGAGTACCATAAGAACATTCCCAACCTCAGAACATCCCGAAACTCAGAACATTCCAAAACTTAGGACATTCCCATCATCTGAACAATTCCCATGATCCAAAAATTCCCAACATCCGAATATTCCCAATCTCAGAACGTTCCCTACATCTGAACATTCCCAAAATCTGACCATTCCCATGATCAAAAAATTCCCAACATCCGAACATTCCCAACATCTGAAAATTCCCAACCTCAGAACATTCCCAACATCCGAACATTCCCAACCGCTGACATTCCTAAACTCAGAACATTCCAAAAATCTGAACATTCCCAACCAAATTACATTACCAACATCCGAACATTCCCAACATCCGAAAATTTCAATATCCGAACATTCCCAATATCCGAACATTCCCATGATCCGAAAATTCCATACATCCGAAAATTCCAAACATCTGAACATTCCAAACCAGAAAACATTCCGAACATCTGAACATTCAGAACATTCCCAACCTTAGAAAATTCCGAACATCCGGAAATTCCAAACATCCGAAAATTCTAAACATCCGAACATTCCCAACCAGAAAACATTCCCAACAACTGAACATTCCCAACCTCAGAACATTCCCAACATCTGAACATTCCGAGAATTCCCAACCTTAGAACATTCCGAACATTCCGAACATTCCCAACATCCGAAAATTCACAACATCCGAACATTCCCAATATCCGAACATTCCCGACATCCGAAAATTCCCAACCTCAGAACATTCCCACCATCCAAAAATTCCTCACATCTGAAAATTTGACACAACTGAACATTCCCAACCTAAGAACATTCCCAACATCCGAAGATTCCAAAAACCCGAACATTCCCAACCAAATTACGTTCCCAACATCCGAAAATTTCAACATCCGAACATTCCCAACTTCCGAACATGCCCATGATCCGAAAATTCCATACATCTGAACATTCCCAACCAGAAAACATTCCCAACAACTGAACATCCCCAACATCAGAACATTCCCAACAACTGAACTTTCCGAACATTCCCAACCTTAGAACATTCCGAACATTCCCAACATCCGAAAATTCCCAACATCCAAACATTCCCGACATCCGAAAATTCCCAACCTCAGAAAATTCCCACCATCAGAACATTCCTAACATCCAAAAATTCCTCACATCAAAAATTTCCAACAACTGAACATTCCCAACCTAAGAATATTCCAAACATCTGAACATTCCCATGATTTGAAGATTCCCATGATTTGAAGATTCCCACCAACTGAACAATAGTACCATAAGAACATTCCCAACCTCAGAACATCCCGAAACTCAGAACATTCCAAAACTTAGAACATTCCCAATATCAGAACATTCCGAAAATCTGACCATTCCCATGATCAAAAAATTCCCAACATCCAAACATTCCCAACATCCGAACATTCCCAACATCCGACAATTTCAATATCCGAACATTCCCAATATCCGAACATTCCCATCACCCGAAAATTCCATACATCCGAAAATTCCAAACATCTGAACATTCCCAACCAGAAAACATTCCGAACATCTGAGCATTCAAAACATTCCCAACCTTAGAACATTCCAAACATCCGGAAATTCCATACATCCGAAAATTCTAAACATCCGAACATTCCCAACCAGAAAACATTCCCAACAACTGAACATTCCCAACCTCAGAACATTCCCAACATCTGAACATTCCGAGAATTCCCAACCTTAGAACATTCCGAACATTCCCAACATCCGAAAATTCACAACATCCGAACATTCCCAATATCCGAAAATTCCCGACATCCGAAAATTCCATACATCCGAAAATTCCAAACATCTGAACATTCCCAACCAGAAAACATTCCGAACATCTGAACATTCAAAACATTCCCAACCTTAGAACATTCCGAACATCCGGAAATTCCATACATCCGAAAATTCTAAACATCCGAACATTCCCAACCAGAAAACATTCCCAACAACTGAACATTCCCAACCTCAGAACATTCCCAACATCTGAACATTCCGAGAATTCCCAACCTTAGAACATTCCCACCATCAGAACATTCCTAACATCCAAAAATTCCTCACATCCAAAAATTTCCAACAACTGAACATTCCCAACCTCAGAACATTCCCAACTTCCGAACATGCCCATGATCCGAAAATTCCATACATCTGAACATTCCCAACCAGAAAACATTCCCAACAACTGAACATTCCCAACATCAGAACATTCCCAACAACTGAACTTTCCGAACATTTCCAACCTTAGAACATTCCCAACATCCGAAAATTCACAACATCCAAAAATTCCCAATATCCGAAAATTCCCGACATCCGAAAATTCCATACATCTGAACATTCCCACCATCAGAACATTCCTCACATCCAAAAATTTCCAACAACTGAACATTCCCAACCTAAGAACATTCCCAACATCCGAAGCTTCAAAAAATCCGAACATTCCCAACGAAAATTACGTTCCCAACATCCGAAAATTTCAACATCCGAACATTCCCAACTTCCGAACATGCCCATGATCCGAAAATTCCATACATCTGAACATTCCCAACCAGAAAACATTCCCAACAACTGAACATTCCCAACATCAGAACATTCCCAACAACTGAACTTTCCGAACATTCCCAACCGTAGAACATTCTCAACCTCAGAACATTCCCAACCTCAGAACATTCCCAACATCAGAATATTCCCAACATCAGAATATTCCCAACATCTCAACATTCCCATGATTTGAAAATTCCCAACATCAGAACATTCCGAAACTCAGAAGAATCCGAACATCCAAACATTCCCAACATCCGAAAATTCCCAACATCCAAAAATCCCCAACATCCGAAAATCCCCAACATCCGAAAATTCCCAGCCTCAGAACATTCCCAAAATCTGAACATTCCCAAAATCTGAACATTCCCAAAATCTGAACATTCCCATGATTTGAAAATTCCCAACATCAGAACATTCCGAAACTCAGAAGAATCCGAACATCCAAACATTCCCAACATCCGAAAATTCCCAACATCCAAAAATCCCCAACATCCAAAAATCCCCAACATCCGAAAATCCCCAACAACCGAACATTCCATACCTCAGAACATTCTCAACCTAAGAACATTCCCAACATCAGAATATTCCCAACATCAGAATATTCCCAACATCTGAACATTCCCATGATTTGAAAATTCCCAACATCGGAACATTCCCACCAACTGAACAATTCCCATGATCCAAAAATTCCCAACATCCAAATATTCCCAATCTCAGAACATTCCCTACATCTGAACATTCCCAAATTCTGACCATTCCCATGATCAAAAAATTTCCAACATCCGAACATTCCCAACATCTGAAAATTCCCAACCTCAGAACATTCCCAACATCCGAACATTCCCAACCGCTGACATTCCTAAACTCAGAACATTCCAAAAATCTGAACATTCCCAACCAAATTACATTACCAACATCCGAACATTCCCAACATCCGAAAATTTCAATATCCGAACATTCCCAATATCCGAACATTCCCATGACCCGAAAATTCCATACATCCGAAAATTCCAAACATCTGAACATTCCCAACCAGAAAACATTCCGAACATCTGAACATTCAAAACATTCCCAACCTTAGAACATTCCGAACATCCGGAAATTCCATACATCCGAAAATTCTAAACATCCGAACATTCCCAACCAGAAAACATTCCCAACCAGAAAACATTCCCAACAACTGAACATTCCCAACCTCAGAACATTCCCAACATCTGAACATTCCGAGAATTCCCAACCTTAGAACATTCCGAACATTCCCAACATCCGAAAATTCACAACATCCGAACATTCCCAATATCCGAAAATTCCCGACATCCGAAAATTCCCAACCTCAGAACATTCCCACCATCAGAACATTCCTAACATCCAAAAATTCCTCACATCCAAAAATTTAAAACAACTGAACATTCCCAACCTAAGAACATTCCCAACATCCGAAAATTTCAATATCCGAACATTCCCAACATCTGAACATTCCGAGAATTCCCAACCTTAGAACATTCCGAACATTCCCAACATCCGAAAATTCACAACATCCGAACATTCCCAATATCCGAAAATTCCCGACATCCGAAAATTCCCAACCTCAGAACATTCCCAACCTCAGAACATTCCTAACATCCAAAAATTCCTCACATCCGAAAATTTCCAACAACTGAACATTCTCAACCTAAGAACATTCCCAACATCCGAAGCTTCCAA
This sequence comes from Xenentodon cancila, assembly GCA_014839995.1. Classification (NCBI taxonomy): domain Eukaryota; kingdom Metazoa; phylum Chordata; class Actinopteri; order Beloniformes; family Belonidae; genus Xenentodon; species Xenentodon cancila. Next base: position 1,156,727 of record CM026216.1, on the reverse strand, counting down.
AAATCCGAACATTCCCAACCAAATTACGTTCCCAACATCCGAAAATTTCAACATCCGAACATTCCCAACTTCCGAACATGCCCATGATCCGAAAATTCCATACATCTGAACATTCCCAACCAGAAAACATTCCCAACAACTGAACATTCCCAACATCAGAACATTCCCAACAACTGAACTTTCCGAACATTCCCAACCTTAGAACATTCCGAACATTCCCAACATCCGAAAATTCCCAACATCCAAACATTCCCAATATTCGAAAATTCCCGACATCCGAAAATTCCCAACCTCAGAACATTCCCACCATCAGAACATTCCGAACATCCAAAAATTCCTCACATCCGAAAATTTCCAACAACTGAACATTCTCAACCTCAGAACATTCTCAACCTCAGAACTTTCTCAACCTAAGAACTTTCTCAACCTCAGAACATTCCCAACATCAGAATATTCCCAACATTAGAATATTCCCAACATCAGAATTTTCCCAACATCAGAATATTCCCAACATCTGAACATTCCCATGATTTGAAAATTCCCAACATCAGAACATTCCGAAACTCAGAAGAATCCGAACATCCAAACATTCCCAACATCCGAAAATTCCCAACATCCGAAAATCCCCAACATCCGAAAATCCCCAACATTCGAACATTCCCAGCCTCAGAACATTCCAAAAATCTGAACATTCCCAAAATCTGAACATTCCCAAAATCTGAACATTCCCAAAATCTGAACATTCCGAAACTCAGAACATTCCAAACATCAGAAAAATCTGAACATCCGAACATTCCCAACATCCGAACATTCCCAACATCCGAAAATTTCAACATCCGTACATTCCCAACTTCCGAACATTCCCATAATCTGAAAATTACCAACATCTTAAAATTCGCAACATCTGAAAATTCCCAACATCCGAACATTCCCAAAACCCGAACCTTCCCAACCAAAAAAAGTTCCTAACATCCGAATATCCACAACACCCGAACTTTCCCATGATCCGAAAATTCCCAACATCCAAACATTCCAAACCTCAGAACATTCCAAACCTCAGAACATTCCAAACCTCAGAACATTCCTAAACTCAGAACATTCCCAACATCCAAACATTCCCAACATCTGAACATTCCTAAACTCAGAACATTCCAAAACTTAGAACATTCCAAAAATCTGAACATTCCCAACCAAATAACATTACCAACATCCGAACATTCCCAACATCCGAAAATTTCAATATCCGAACATTCCCAATATCCGAACATTCCCATGATCCGAAAATTCCATACATCCGAAAATTCCAAACATCTGAATATTCCCAACCAGAAAACATTCTGAACATCTGAACATTCAGAACATTCCCAACCTTAGAACATTCCGAACATCCGGAAATTCCATACATCCGAAAATTCTAAACATCCGAACATTCCCAACCAGAAAACATTCCCAACAACTGAACATTCCCAACCTCAGAACATTCCCAACATCTGAACATTCCGAGAATTCCCAACCTTAGAACATTCCGAACATTCCCAACATCCGAAAAATCACAACATCTGAACATTCCCAATATCCGAAAATTCCCGACATCCGAAAATTCCCAACCTCAGAACATTCCCACCATCAGAACATTCCTAACATCAAAAAATTCCTCACATCCGAAAATTTCCAACAACTGAACATTCCCAACCTAAGAACATTCCCAACATCCGAAGCTTCCAAAAATCCGAACATTCCCAACCAAATTACGTTCCCAACATCCGAAAATTTCAAATCCGAACATTCCCAAGTTCCGAACATGCCCATGATCCGAAAATTCCATACATCTGAACATTCCCAACCAGAAAACATTCCCAACAACTGAACATTCCCAACATCAGAACATTCCCAACAACTGAACTTTCCAAACATTCCCAACCTTAGAAAATTCCGAACATTCCCAACATCCGAAAATTCACAACATCCAAACATTCCCAATATCCGAAAATTCCCGACATCCGAAAATTCCCAACCTCAGAACATTCCCACCATCAGAACATTCCGAACATCCAAAAATTCCTCACATCCGAAAATTTCCAAAAACTGAACATTCCATACCTCAGAACATTCCATACCTCAGAACATTACATACCTCAGAACATTCCCAGCCTCAGAACATTCCCAACCTCAGAACATTCCCAACATCCGAACATTCCCAACATCTGAACATTCCGAAACTCAGAACATTCTGAAACTTAGAACATTCCAAACATCAGAAAAATCCGAACATCCAAACATTCCCAACATCCTATCATTCCCAACATCCAAACATTCCCAACATCCTAACATTCCCAACATCCAAACATTTCAACATCCGTACATTCCCAACTTCAGAACATTCCCATGATCTGAAAATTACCAACATCTTAAAATTCGCAACATCCGAAAATTTCCAACATAAGAGCATTCCTAAACTAAGAAAATTCCGAAACGCAGAACATTCCCAACATCAGAACATTCCGAACAACCAAAAATTCCAGATTTCAAACATCCGAACATTCCCAACCTCCGAACATTCCCAACCTCCGAACATTCCCAACCTCCGAACATTCCCAACATCAGAACATTCCCAACCTCCGAACATTCCCAACCTCCGAACATTCCCAACCTCAGAACATTCCCAACCTGAGAAAATCCCAACATCTGAAAATTCCCAACATCAGAACATTCCCAACATACGAACATTCCGAACCAAAAAACATTCCCTAACATAAGAACATTCCCAACCTCAGAACATTCCAAACCTAACATCCCGAAACTATGAAAATTCCCAAGATCCGAGCATTCCCAACATCTGAAGAATCCGAACATCCAAACATTTCCAACATCCGAAAATTCCCAACATCCGAAAATTTCAATATCCGAACATTCCCAACTTCCGAACATTCCCAACTTCCGAACATTCCCATGATCCAAAAATTCTATACATCCGAATATTCCCAACATCTGAACATTCCGAACATTCCTAACATCCAAAAATTCCTCATATTCAAAAATTTCCAACAACTGAACATTCCCAACCTAAGAACATTCCCAACATCCGAAAATTCCCAACATCCAAACATTCCCAATGTCCGAAAATTCCCGACATCTGAAAATTCCCAACCTCAGAACATTCCCACCATCAGAACATTCCTAACATCCCAAAATTCCTCACATCCGAAAATTTCCAACAACTGAACATTCCAACCTAAGAAAATTCCCAACATCCGAAGCTCTCAAAAATCCGAACAATCCCAACCAAATTACGTTCCCAACATCCGAAAATTTCAACATCCGAACAATCCCAACTTCCGAACATGCCCATGATCCGAAAATTCCATACATCTGAACATTCCCAACCAGAAAACATTCCCAACAACTGAACATTCCCAACATCAGATCATTCCCAACAACTGAACTTTCCGAACATTCCCAACATCCGAAAATTCACAACATCCAAACATTCCCAATATCCGAAAATTCCCGACATCCGAAAATTCCCAACCTCAGAACATTCCCACCATCAGAACAATCCGAACATCCAAAAATTCCTCACATCCGAAAATTTCCAACAACTGAACATTCCATACCTCAGAACATTCTCAACCTCAGAACATTCCCAACATCAGAATATTCCCAACATCTGAACATTCCCATTATTTGAAAATTCCCAACATCTGAACATTCCCATGATTTGAAAATTCCCAACATCAGAACATTCCGAAACTCAGAACAATCCCAACCTCAGAACATTCCCAACCTCAGAACATTCCCAACCTCCGAATATTCCCAACCTCCGAATATTCCCAACCTGAGAAAATTCCAACATCTGAAAATTCCCAACATCAGAACATTCCCAACATACAACTATTCTGAACCAAAAAACATTCCCTAACATAAGAACATTTCCAACCTCAGAATATTCCCAACCTAAGAACATCCCGAAACTATGAAAATTCCCAAGATCCGAACATTCCCAACATCTGAAGAATCCGAACATCCAAACATTTGCAACATCCGCAAATTCCCAACATCCGAAAATTTCAACATCCGAACATTCCCAACTTCTGAACATTCCCAACTTCCGAACATTCCCATGATCCAAAAATTCTATACATCCGAAAATTCCAAACATCTTAACATTCCAGACCAGAAAATATTCCCAACATCTGAACATTCCGAACATTCCTAACATCTGAAAATTCCTCATATCCAAAAATTTCCAACAACTGAACATTCCCAACATCCAAACATTCCCAAAATCCGAAAATTCCCGACATCAAAAAATTCCCAACCTCAGAACATTCCCACCATCAGAACATTCCTAACATCCGAATATCCCCAACACCCGAACTTTCCCATGATCCGAAAATTCCCAACATCCAAACATTCCAAACCTCAGAACATTCCTAAACTCAGAACATTCCCAACATCAAACATTCCCAACATCTGAACATTCCTAAACTCAGAACATTCCAAAACTTCAGAACATTCCCAACATCAGAACCTTCCCAACATCCGAACATTCCCAACATCCGAAAATTTCAACATCCAAACATTCCCAACTTCCGAACATTCCCATGATCCGAAAATTCCATACATCCGAAAATTCCAACTATCCGAACATTCCCAACAACTGAACATTCCCAACCTAAGAACATTCCCAACATCTTAACATTCCGACATTCCCAACCTCAGAACATTCCGAACATTCCCAACATCTGAACATTCCCAACATCCAAAACTTCCCAACATCCAAAACTTCCAACATCAGAACATTCCAAACATTCCAGATATCCGAAAATTTAAAGATCAGAACATTTCCAATATCAGAACATTCCTAAACTCAGAACATTCCCAACATCCAAACATTCCCAATATCCGAAAATTCCCGACATCAAAAAATTCCCAACCTCAGAACATTCCCACCATCAGAACATTCCTAACATCCAAAAATTCCTCACATCCAAAAATTTCCAACAACTGAACATTCCCAACCTAAGAACATTCCCAATATCCGAAGCTTCCAAAAATCCGAACATTCCCAACCAAATTACGTTCCCAACATCCGAAAATTTCAACATCCGAACATTCCCAACTTCCGAACATGCCCATGATCTGAAAATTCCATACATCTGAACATTCCCAACCAGAAAACATTCCCAACAACTGAACATTCCCAACATCAGAACATTCCCAACAACTGAACTTTCCGAACATTCCCAACCTTAGAACATTCCGAACATTCCCAACATCCGAAAATTCCCAACATCCAAACATTCCCAATATCCGAAAATTCCCGACATCCGAAAATTCCCAACCTCAGAACATTCCCACCATCAGAACATTCCGAACATCCAAAAATTCCTCACATCCGAAAATTTCCAACAACTGAACATTCTCAACCTCAGAACATTCTCAACCTCAGAACTTTCTCATTCTCAGAACATTCCCAACATCAGAATATTCCCAACATCAGAATATTCCCAACATCAGAATATTCCCAACATCAGAACATTCCCATGATTTGAAAATTCCCAACATCAGAACATTCCGAAACTCAAAACAATCCGAACATCCGAACATTCCCAGCCTCAGAACATTCCCACCATCAGAACATTCCCAACCTCAGAACATTCCCAAAATCTGAACATTCCCAAAATCTGAACATTCCGAAACTCAGAACATTCTGAAACTCAGAACATTCCAAACATCAGAAAAATCCGAACATCCAAACATTCCCAACATCCAAACATTCCCAACATCCGAAAATTTCAACATCCGTACATTCCCAACTTCCGAACATTCCCATGATCTGATAATTACCAACATCTTAAAATTCGCAACATTTGAAAATTCCCAACATCCGAACATTCCCAAAACCCGAACCTTCCCAACCAAAAAAAGTTCCTAACATCCGAATATCCCCAATACCCGAACTTTCCCATGATCCGAAAATTCCCAACATCCAAACATTCCAAACCTCAGAACATTCCTAAACTCAGAACATTCCCAACATCCAAACATTCCCAACATCCAAACATTCCCAACATCAGAACATTCCAAAACTTCAGAACCATTCCAAAACTTCAGAACCTTCCCAACATCAGAACCTTCCCAACATCAGAACCTTCCCAACATCCGAACATTCCCAACATCCGAACATTCCCAACATCCAAACATTCCCAACTTCCGAACATTCCCAACTTCCGAACATTCCCATGATCCGAAAATTCCATACATCCGAACATTCCCAACAACTGAACATTCCCAACAACTGAACATTCCCAACCTAAGAACATTCCCAACATCTTAACATTCCGACATTCCCAACCTTAGAACATTCCGAACATTCCCAACATCTGAACATTCCCAACATCCAAAACTTCCCAACATTCGAAAACTTCCAACATCAGAACATTCCAAACATCCAAACATTCCAGATATCTGAAAATTTAAAGATCAGAACATTTCCAATATCAGAACATTCCTAAACTCAGAACATTCCCAACATCCGAACATTCCCAACACCTGAACATTCTAAACATTCCCAACCTCAGAAAATTCTGAACATTCCCAACCTCAGAACATTCCCAACCTCAGAACATTCCCAACCTCAGAACATTCCCAACCTCAGAACATTCCCAACCTCAGAACATTACCAACCTCAGAACATTCCCAACCTCAGAACATTACCAACCTCAGAACATTCCCAAAATCTGAATATCTCCATGATCAAAAATTTCCCAAAATCTAAACATTCCCAAACATCTGAAATTCCCAACATTGGACCATTCCCACCAACTGAACAATCCCACCATAAGAACATTCCACACTTCAGAACATCCTGAAACTCAGGACATTCCGAATCTTAGAACATTCCCAACATCAGAACAATCTGACCATCAAAACATTCCCAACATCCGAACATTCCCAACATCCAAACATTCCCAACATCCAAACATTCCCAACATCCAAACATTCCCAACATCCGAACATTCCCAACATCCGAACATTCCCAACATCCGAACATTCCCAACATCCGAACATTCCCAACATCCAAACATTCCCAACATCCGAACATTCCCAACATCCGAACATTCCCATGATCCATAAAATCCAAACATCTGAACATTCCCAATCTCAGAACATTCCCAGCATCCAAACATTCCCAGCATCTGAACATTCCCAACCTCAGAACATTCGCAACATCCGAAAATTCCCAACATCCGAATATTACCAACCTGAGAAAATCCCAACTTCTGAACATTCCCAACATCCGAACATTCCCAACATCCGAACATTCCCAACATCCGAACATTCCCAACATCCGAAAATCCCCAAAATCCGAAAATCCCCAACATCCGAAAATCCCCAACATCCGAAAATCCCCAACATCCGAAAATCCCCAACATCCGAAAATCCCCAACCTCAGAACATTCCCAACATCCAAACATTCCAAAAATCCGAACATTCCAAAAATCCGAACATTCCCAACCAAATTACATTAACATCCGAACATTCCCAACATCCGAAAATTTCAACATCCGAACATTACCAACTTCCGAACATTCCCATGATCTGAAAATTCCATACATCCAAAAATTCCAAACATCCGAACATTCCCAACCAGAAAACATTCCCAACAACTGAACATTCCCAACCTAAGAACATTCCCAACATTCCCAACATTCCCAACATTTGAACATTCCCAACATTCCCAACATCTGAACATTCCATTCATCCAAACATTCCAGATATCCGAAAATTTCCAATATCAGAACATTCCTAAACTCAGAACATTCCTAAACTCAGAACATTCCAAAAATTCCCAACATCCGAACATTCCCAACCTCAGAACATTCCAAAAATTCCCAACATCCGAACATTCCCAACCTCAGAACATTCCGAACATTCCCAACCTCCGAACATTCCCAACATCCGAACATTCCCAACATTCCCAACCTCCGAACATTCCCAACATCCGAACATTCCCAACCTCAAAACATTCCGAACATTCCCAAAATCTGAACATTCCGAAACTCAGAACATTCCAAACATCAGAAAAAGCCGAACATCCAAACATTCCCAACATCCAAACATTCCCCAACATCCAAACATTCCCAACATCCGAAAATTTCAACATCCGTACATTCCCAACTTCCGAACATTCCCATGATCTGATAATTACCAACATCTGAAAATTCCCAACATCCGAAAATTCCCCAACATCCGAACATTCCCAAAACCCGAACCTTCCCAACCAAAAAAAGTTCCTAACATCCGAATATCCCCAACACCCGAACTTTCCCATGATCCGAAAATTCCCAACATCCAAACATTCCAAACCTCAGAACATTCCTAAACTCAGAACATTCCCAACATCCAAACATTCCCAACATCCAAACATTCCCAACATCCAAACATTCCCAACATCTGAACATTCCTAAACTCAGAACATTCCTAAACTTCAGAACCATTCCAAAACTTCAGAACCTTCCCAACATCCGAACATTCCCATGATCTGAAAATTCCATACATCCGAACATTCCCAACAACTGAACATTCCCAACAACTGAACATTCCCAACCTAAGAACATTCCCAACATCTTAACATTCCGACATTCCCAACCTTAGAACATTAGGAACATTCCCAACATCTGAAATTTCCCAACATCCAAAACTTCCCAACATTCGAAAACTTCCAACATCAGAACATTCCAAACATCCAAACATTCCAGATATCTGAAAATTTAAAGATCAGAACATTCCAATATCAGAACATTCCTAAACTCAGAACATTCCCAACATCCGAACATTCCCAACACCTGAACATTCTAAACATTCCCAACCTCAGAAAATTCTGAACATTCCCAACCTCAGAACATTCCCAACCTCAGAACATTCCCAACCTCAGAACATTCCCAACATCTGAATATCTCCATGATAAAAAATTTCCCAAAATCTAAACATTCCCAAACATCTGAAATTCCCAACATTGGACCATTCCCACCAACTGAACAATCCCACCATAAGAACATTCCACACTTCAGAACATCCTGAAACTCAGGACATTCCGGATCTTAGAACATTCCCAACATCAGAACAATCTGACCATCAAAACATTCCCAACATCCGAACATTCCCAACATCCAAACATTCCCAACATCCAAACATTCCCAACATCCAAACATTCCCAACATCCAAACATTCCCAACATCCGAACATTCCCAACATACGAACATTCCCAACATCCGAACATTCCCAACATCCGAACATTCCCAACATCCGAACATTCCCAATATCAGAACATTCCTAAACTCAGAACATTCCCAACATCCGAAAATTCCAAACACCTGAACATTCCGAACATTCCCAACACCTGAACATTCCGAACATTCCCAACCTCAGAAAATTCCAAACATTCCCAACCTCAGAAAATTCCAAACATTCCCAACCTCAGAAAATTCCCAACATTCCCAACCTCAGAAAATTCCCAACATTCCCAACCTCAGAAAACTCCCAACATTCCCAACCTCAGAACATTCCCAACATTCCCAACCTCAGAACATTCCCAACATTCCCAACCTCAGAACATTCCCAACATTCCCAACCTCAGAACATTCCCAACATTCCCAACCTCAGAACATTCCCAACATTCCCAACCTCAGAACATTCCCAACATTCCCAACCTCAGAACATTCCCAACCTCAGAACATTCCCAACCTCAAAACATTCCCAACCTCAAAACGTTCACAACCTCAAAACGTTCCCAACCTCAAAACGTTCCCAACCTCAGAACGTTCCCAACCTCAGAACGTTCCCAACCTCAGAACGTTCCCAACCTCAGATCGTTCCCAACCTCAGAACATTCCCAACCTCAGAACATTCCCAACCTGAGAAAATCCCAACTTCTGAACATCCGAACATTCCCAACATCCGAACATTCCCAACATCCGAACATTCCCAACATCCGAACATTCCCAACATCCGAAAATTCCCAACATCCGAAAATTCCCAACATCCGAAAATTCCCAACATCCGAAAATTCCCAACATCCGAATATTACCAACCTGAGAAAATCCCAACTTCTGAACATTCCCAACATCAGAACATCCCCAACATCCGAAAATCCCCAACATCCGAAAATCCCCAACATCCGAAAATCCCCAACCTCAGATAATTCCCAACATCCAAACATTCCAAAATTCTGAACATTCCCAACCAAATTACATTAACAACATCCGAACATTCCCAACATCCGAAAATTTCAACATCCGACAATTTCAACATCCGAACATTCCCAACTTCCGAACATTCCCATGATCCGAAAATTCCATACATCCAAAAATTCCAAACATCCGAACATTCCCAACCAGAAAACATTCCCAACATCCGAACATTCCCAACCAGAAAACATTCCCAAACACTGAACATTCCCAACCTAAGAACATTCCCAACATTTGAACATTCTGAACATTCCCAACCTAAGAACATTCCCAACATTTGAACATTCTGAACATTCCCAACCTTAGAACATTCCCAACATTCCCAACCTTAGAACATTCCCAACATTCCCAACCTTAGAACATTCCCAACATTCCCAACATCTGAACATTCCATTCATCCAAACAATCCAGATATCCGAAAATTTCCAATATCGGAACATTTCCAACATCTGAACATTTCCAATATCTGAACATTCCGAACGTTCCCAACATTCCGAACGTTCCCAACATTCCGAACGTTCCCAACATTCCGAACGTTCCCAACATTCCGAACGTTCCCAACATTCCGAACGTTCCCAACATTCCGAACGTTCCCAACATTCCGAACGTTCCCAACCTCAGAACATTCCCAACCTCAGAACATTCCCAACATCCGAACATTCCCAACATCCGAACATTCCCAACATCCGAACATTCCCAACATCCGAAAATTCCCAACATCCGAAAATTCCCAACATCCGAAAATTCCCAACATCCGAAAATTCCCAACATCCGAATATTACCAACCTGAGAAAATCCCAACTTCTGAACATTCCCAACATCAGAACATCCCCAACATCCGAAAATCCCCAACATCCGAAAATCCCCCAACATCCGAAAATCCCCAACCTCAGATAATTCCCAACATCCAAACATTCCAAAATTCTGAACATTCCCAACCAAATTACATTAACAACATCCGAACATTCCCAACATCCGAAAATTTCAACATCCGAACATTCCCAACTTCCGAACATTCCCATGATCCGAAAATTCCATACATCCAAAAATTCCAAACATCCGAACATTCCCAACCAGAAAACATTCCCAACATCCGAACATTCCCAACCAGAAAACATTCCCAAACACTGAACATTCCCAACCTAAGAACATTCCCAACATTTGAACATTCTGAACATTCCCAACCTAAGAACATTCCCAACATTTGAACATTCTGAACATTCCCAACCTTAGAACATTCCCAACATTCCCAACCTTAGAACATTCCCAACATTCCCAACCTTAGAACATTCCCAACATTCCCAACATCTGAACATTCCATTCATCCAAACAATCCAGATATCCGAAAATTTCCAATATCGGAACATTTCCAACATCTGAACATTTCCAATATCTGAACATTCCGAACGTTCCCAACATTCCGAACGTTCCCAACATTCCGAACGTTCCCAACATTCCGAACGTTCCCAACATTCCGAACGTTCCCAACATTCCGAACGTTCCCAACATTCCGAACGTTCCCAACCTCAGAACATTCCCAACCTCAGAACATTCCCAACCTCAGAACATTCCCAACCTCAGAACATTCCCAACCTGAGAAAATCCCAACTTCTGAACATTCCCAACCTCAGAACATTCCCATCCTAATAACATTCCCAACCTAAGAACATTCCCAACATCCAAACATTCCAAAAATCCAAACATTCCCAACCAAATTACATTACCAACATCCGAACATTCCCAACATCCGAAAATTTCAACATCCGAACATTCCCAACTTCCGAACATGCCCATGATCCGAAAATTCCATACATCTGATTATTCTCAACCAGAAAACATTCCCAACAACTGAACATTCCCAACATCAGAACATTCCAAACAACTGAACTTTCCGAACATTCCCAACATCCGAAAATTCACAACATCCAAACATTCCCAATATCCGAAAATTCCCGACATCCGAAAATTCCCAACCTCAGAACATTCCCACCATCAGAACATTCCGAACATCCAAAAATTCCTCACATCCGAAAATTTCCAACAACTGAACATTCCATACCTCAGAAGATTCTCAACCTCAGAACATTTCCAACATCAGAACATTCCCAACATCAGAATATTCCCAACATCAGAATATTCCCAACATCAGAACATTCCCATGATTTGAAAATTCCCAACATCAGAACATTCCGAAACTCAGAAAAATCCGAACATCCGAACATTCCCAGCCTCAGAACATTCCCAGCCTCAGAACATTCCCAACCTCAGAACATTCCCAAAATCTGAACATTCCCAAAATCTGAACATTCCCAAAATCTGAACATTCTGAAACTCAGAACATTCCAAACATCAGAAAAATCCGAACATCCAAACATTCCCAACATCCAAACATTCCCAACATCCGAAAATTTCAACATCCGTACATTCCCAACTTCCGAACATTCCCATGATCTGATAATTACCAACATCTTAAAATTCGCAACATTTGAAAATTCCCAACATCCGAACATTCCCAACCTCAGAACATTCCCAACCTCAGAACATTCCCAACCTCAGAACATTCCCAAAATCTGAACATTCCCAAAATCTGAACATTCCGAAACTCAGAACATTCCAAACATCAGAAAAAGCCGAACATCCAAACATTCCCAACATCCAAACATTCCCAACATCCAAACATTCCCAACATCCAAACATTCCCAACATCCGAAAATTTCAACATCCGTACATTCCCAACTTCCGAACATTCCCATGATCTGATAATTACCAACATCTGAAAATTCCCAACATCCGAAAATTCCCAACATCCGAACATTCCCAAAACCCGAACCTTCCCAAACAAAAAAAGTTCCTAACATCCGAATATCCCCAACACCCGAACTTTCCCATGATCCGAAAATTCCCAACATCCAAACATTCCAAACCTCAGAACATTCCTAAACTCAGAACATTCCCAACATCCAAACATTCCCAACATCCAAACATTCCCAACATCCAAACATTCCCAACATCTGAACATTCCTAAACTCAGAACATTCCTAAACTTCAGAACCATTCCAAAACTTCAGAACCTTCCCAACATCCGAACCTTCCCAACATCCGAACATTCCCAACATCCGAACATTCCCAACATCCAAACATTCCCAACTTCCGAACATTCCCATGATCCGAAAATTCCATACATCCGAACATTCCCAACAACTGAACATTCCCAACAACTGAACATTCCCAACCTAAGAACATTCCCAATATCTTAACATTCCGACATTCCCAACCTTAGAACATTCCGAACATTTCCAACATCTGAACATTCCCAACATCCAAAACTTCCCAACATTCGAAAACTTCCAACATCAGAACATTCCAAACATCCAAACATTCCAGATATCTGAAAATTTAAAGATCAGAACATTTCCAATATCAGAACATTCCTAAACTCAGAACATTCCCAACATCCGAACATTCCCAACACCTGAACATTCTAAACATTCCCAACCTCAGAAAATTCTGAACATTCCCAACCTCAGAACATTCCCAACCTCAGAACATTCCCAACATCTGAATATCTCCATGATCAAAAATTTCCCAAAATCTAAACATTCCCAAACATCTGAAATTCCCAACATTGGACCATTCCCACCAACTGAACAATCCCACCATAAGAACATTCCACACTTCAGAACATCCTGAAACTCAGGACATTCCGAATCTTAGAACATTCCCAACATCCGAACATTCCCAACATCCGAACATTCCCAACATCCGAACATTCCCAACATCCAAAAATTCCCAACATCCGAAAATTCCCAACATCCGAAAATTCCCAACATCCGAATATTACCAACCTGAGAAAATCCCAACTTCTGAACATTCCCAACATCAGAACATCCCCAACATCCGAAAATCCCCAACATCCGAAAATCCCCAACCTCAGATAATTCCCAACATCCAAACATTCCAAAATTCTGAACATTCCCAACCAAATTACATTAACAACATCCGAACATTCCCAACATCCGAAAATTTCAACATCCGACAATTTCAACATCCGACAATTTCAACATCCGAACATTCCCAACTTCCAAACATTCCCATGATCCGAAAATTCCATACATCCAAAAATTCCAAACATCCGAACATTCCCAACCAGAAAACATTCCCAACAACTGAACATTCCCAACCTAAGAACATTCCCAACATTTGAACATTCTGAACATTCCCAACCTAAGAACATTCCCAACATTTGAACATTCTGAACATTCCCAACCTTAGAACATTCCCAACATTCCCAACCTTAGAACATTCCCAACATTCCCAACCTTAGAACATTCCCAACATTCCCAACATCTGAACATTCCCAACTTCCGAACATTCCCATGATCCGAAAATTCCATACATCCGAACATTCCCAACAACTGAACATTCCCAACAACTGAACATTCCAAACCTAAGAACATTCCCAACATCTTAACATTCCGACATTCCCAACCTTAGAACATTCCGAACATTCCCAACATCTGAACATTCCCAACATCCAAAACTTCCCAACATTCGAAAACTTCCAACATCAGAACATTCCAAACATTCCAGATATCTGAAAATTTAAAGATCAGAACATTCCCAACATCCAAACATTCCCAACTTCCGAACATTCCCATGATCCGAAAATTCCATACATCCGAACATTCCCAACAACTGAACATTCCCAACAACTGAACATTCCCAACCTAAGAACATTCCCAATATCTTAACATTCCGACATTCCCAACCTTAGAACATTCCGAACATTTCCAACATCTGAACATTCCCAACATCCAAAACTTCCCAACATTCGAAAACTTCCAACATCAGAACATTCCAAACATCCAAACATTCCAGATATCTGAAAATTTAAAGATCAGAACATTTCCAATATCAGAACATTCCTAAACTCAGAACATTCCCAACATCCGAACATTCCCAACACCTGAACATTCTAAACATTCCCAACCTCAGAAAATTCTGAACATTCCCAACCTCAGAACATTCCCAACCTCAGAACATTCCCAACATCTGAATATCTCCATGATCAAAAATTTCCCAAAATCTAAACATTCCCAAACATCTGAAATTCCCAACATCGGACCATTCCCACCAACTGAACAATCCCACCATAAGAACATTCCACACTTCAGAACATCCTGAAACTCAGGACATTCCGAATCTTAGAACATTCCCAACATCCGAACATTCCCAACATCCGAACATTCCCAACATCCGAACATTCCCAACATCCAAAAATTCCCAACATCCGAAAATTCCCAACATCCGAAAATTCCCAACATCCGAATATTACCAACCTGAGAAAATCCCAACTTCTGAACATTCCCAACATCAGAACATCCCCAACATCCGAAAATCCCCAACATCCGAAAATCCCCAACCTCAGATAATTCCCAACATCCAAACATTCCAAATTCTGAACATTCCCAACCAAATTACATTAACAACATCCGAACATTCCCAACATCCGAAAATTTCAACATCCGACAATTTCAACATCCGACAATTTCAACATCCGAACATTCCCAACTTCCGAACATTCCCATGATCCGAAAATTCCATACATCCAAAAATTCCAAACATCCGAACATTCCCAACCAGAAAACATTCCCAACAACTGAACATTCCCAACCTAAGAACATTCCCAACATTTGAACATTCTGAACATTCCCAACCTAAGAACATTCCCAACATTTGAACATTCTGAACATTCCCAACCTTAGAACATTCCCAACATTCCCAACCTTAGAACATTCCCAACATTCCCAACCTTAGAACATTCCCAACATTCCCAACATCTGAACATTCCCAACTTCCGAACATTCCCATGATCCGAAAATTCCATACATCCGAACATTCCCAACAACTGAACATTCCCAACATCTGAACATTCCAAACCTAAGAACATTCCCAACATCTTAACATTCCGACATTCCCAACCTTAGAACATTCCGAACATTCCCAACATCTGAACATTCCCAACATCCAAAACTTCCCAACATTCGAAAACTTCCAACATCAGAACATTCCAAACATTCCAGATATCTGAAAATTTAAAGATCAGAACATTCCCAACATCCAAACATTCCCAACATCCGAAAATTTCAACATCCGTACATTCCCAACTTCCGAACATTCCCATGATCTGATAATTACCAACATCTTAAAATTCGCAACATTTGAAAATTCCCAACATCCGAACATTCCCAAAACCCGAACCTTCCCAACCAAAAAAGTTCCTAACATCCGAATATCCCCAACACCCGAACTTTCCCATGATCCGAAAATTCCCAACATCCAAACATTCCAAACCTCAGAACATTCCTAAACTCAGAACATTCCCAACATCCAAACATTCCCGACATCCAAACATTCCCAACATCCAAACATTCCCAACATCAGAACATTTCAAAACTTCAGAACCATTCCAAAACTTCAGAACCTTCCCAACTTCCGAACATTCCCAACTTCCGAACATTCCCAACTTCCGAACATTCCCATGATCCGAAAATTCCATACATCCGAACATTCCCAACAACTGAACATTCCCAACAACTGAACATTCCCAACCTAAGAACATTCCCAACATCTTAACATTTTGACATTCCCAACCTTAGAACATTCCGAACATTCCCTACATCTGAACATTCCCAACATCCAAAACTTCCCAACATTCGAAAACTTCCAACATCAGAACATTCCAAACATCCAAACATTCCAGATATCTGAAAATTTAAAGATCAGAACATTTCCAATATCAGAACATTCCTAAACTCAGAACATTCCCAACATCCGAACATTCCCAACACCTGAA
Source organism: Xenentodon cancila (assembly GCA_014839995.1). Classification (NCBI taxonomy): domain Eukaryota; kingdom Metazoa; phylum Chordata; class Actinopteri; order Beloniformes; family Belonidae; genus Xenentodon; species Xenentodon cancila. The sequence continues at coordinate 1,139,618 of CM026216.1, read as the reverse complement.
CATTCTAAACATTCCCAACACCTGAACATTCTAAACATTCCCAACCTCAGAACATTCCCAACCTCAGAACATTCCCAACCTCAGAACATTCCCAACCTCATAACATTCCCAACCTCAGAACATTCCCAACCTCAGAACATTCCCAACATCTGAATATCTCCATGATCAAAAATTTCCCAAAATCTAAACATTCCCAAACATCTGGAATTCCCAACATTGGACCATTCCCACCAACTGAACAATCCCACCATAAGAACATTCCACACTTCAGAACATCCTGAAACTCAGGACATTCCGAATCTTAGAACATTCCCAACATCAGAACAATCTGACCATCAAAACATTCCCAACATCCGAACATTCCCAACATCCGAACATTCCCAACATCCAAACATTCCCAACATCCAAACATTCCCAACATCCAAACATTCCCAACATCCAAACATTCCCAACATCCAAACATTCCCAACATCCGAACATTCCCAACATCCGAACATTCCCAACATCCGAACATTCCCAACATCCGAAAATCCCCAACATCCGAAAATCCCCAACATCCGAAAATCCCCAACCTCAGAACATTCCCAACATCCAAACATTCCAAAAATCCGAACATTCCCAACCAAATTACATTAACATCCGAACATTCCCAACATCCGAAAATTTCAACATCCGAACATTCCCAAGTTCCGAACATTCCCATGATCCGAAAATTCCATACATCCAAAAATTCCAAACATCCGAACATTCCCAACCAGAAAACATTCCCAACAACTGAACATTCCCAACCTAAGAACATTCCCAACATTTGAACATTCCCAACATTTGAACATTCCAAACATTTGAACATTCCCAACATTTGAACATTCCCAACATTCCCAACATCTGAACATTCCATTCATCCAAACATTCCAGATATCCGAAAATTTCCAATATCAGAACATTCCTAAACTCAGAACATTCCTAAACTCAGAACATTCCAAAAATTCCCAACATCCGAACATTCCTAACCTCAGAACATTCCAAAAATTCCCAACATCCGAACATTCCCAACATCCAAACATTCCCAACATCCAAACCTTCCCAACATCCAAACATTCCCAACATCCAAACATTCCCAACATCCGAACATTCCCAACATACGAACATTCCCAACATCCGAACATTCCCAACATCCGAACATTCCCAACATCCGAACATTCCCAATATCAGAACATTCCTAAACTCAGAACATTCCCAACATCCGAAAATTCCAAACACCTGAACATTCCGAACATTCCCAACACCTGAACATTCCGAACATTCCCAACCTCAGAAAATTCCAAACATTCCCAACCTCAGAAAATTCCAAACATTCCCAACCTCAGAAAATTCCAAACATTCCCAACCTCAGAAAATTCCCAACATTCCCAACCTCAGAAAATTCCCAACATTCCCAACCTCAGAAAATTCCCAACATTCCCGACCTCAGAAAATTCCCAACATTCCCAACCTCAGAACATTCCCAACATTCCCAACCTCAGAACATTCCCAACATTCCCAACCTCAGAACATTCCCAACATTCCCAACCTCAGAACATTCCCAACATTCCCAACCTCAGAACATTCCCAACCTCAGAACATTCCCAACCTCAAAACATTCCCAACCTCAAAACGTTCACAACCTCAAAACGTTCCCAACCTCAAAACGTTCCCAACCTCAGAACGTTCCCAACCTCAGAACGTTCCCAACCTCAGAACGTTCCCAACCTCAGAACGTTCCCAACCTCAGATCGTTCCCAACCTCAGAACATTCCCAACCTCAGAACATTCCCAACCTGAGAAAATCCCAACTTCTGAACATCCGAACATTCCCAACATCCGAACATTCCCAACATCCGAACATTCCCAACATCCGAAAATTCCCAACATCCGAAAATTCCCAACATCCGAAAATTCCCAACATCCGAAAATTCCCAACATCCGAAAATTCCCAACATCCGAATATTACCAACCTGAGAAAATCCCAACTTCTGAACATTCCCAACATCAGAACATCCCCAACATCCGAAAATCCCCAACATCCGAAAATCCCCAACATCCGAAAATCCCCAACCTCAGATAATTCCCAACATCCAAACATTCCAAAATTCTGAACATTCCCAACCAAATTACATTAACAACATCCGAACATTCCCAACATCCGAACATTCCCAACATCCGAAAATGTCAACATACAAACATTCCCAACTTCCGAACATTCCCATGATCCGAAAATTCCATACATCCGAACATTCCAACTATCCGAACATTCCCAACAACTGAACATTCCCAACCTAAGAACATTCCCAACATCTTAACATTCCGAACATTCCCAACCTTAGAACATTCCGAACAATCCCAACATCTGAACATTCCCAACATCCAAAACATCCCAACATTCGAAAACTTCCAACATCAGAACATTCCAAACATCCAAACATTCCAGATATCCGAAAATTTAAAGATCAGAACATTTCCAATATCAGAACATTCCTAAACTCAGAACATTCCCAACATCCGAACATTCCCAACACCTGAACATTCTAAACATTCCCAACCTCAGAAAATTATGAACATTCCCAACATCAGAACATTCCCAACCTCAGAACATTCCCTACACTGAACATTCCCAACATCTGAATATCTCCATGATCAAAAATTTCCCAAAATCTGAACATTCCCAAACATCTGAAATTCCCAACATCGGACCATTCCCACCAACTGAACAATCCCACCATAAGAACATTCCACACCTCAGAACATCCTGAAACTCAGAACATTCCGAATCTTAGAACATTCCCAACATCAGAACAATCTGACCATCAAAACATTCCCAACATCCGAACATTCCCAACATCCGAACATTCCCAACATCCGAACATTCCCAACATCCGAACATTCCCAACATCCGAACATTCCCATGATCCATAAAATCCAAACATCTGAAGATTCCCAATCTCAGAACATTCCCAGCATCCAAACATTCCCAGCATCTGAACATTCCCAACATCCGAAAATTTCAACATCCTAACATTCCCAACATCCGAATATTACCAACCTGAGAAAATCCCAACTTCTGAACATTCCCAACATCCGAACATTCCCAACATCCGAACATCCCCAACATCCGAACATCCCCAACATCCGAACATTCCCAACCTCAGAACATTCCCAACCTCAGAACATTCCCAACCTCAGAACATTCCCAACATCCAAACATTCCAACAATCTGAACATTCCCAACCAAATTACATTAACAACATCCGAACATTCCCAACATCCGAAAATTTCAACATCCGAACATTCCCAACTTCCGAACATTCCCATGATCCGAAAATTCCATACATCCAAAAATTCCAAACATCCGAACATTCCCAACCAGAAAACATTCCCAACAACTGAACATTCCCAACCTAAGAACATTCCCAACATTTGAACATTCCTAACATTCCCAACCTTAGAACATTCCCAACATTCCCAACATCTGAACATTCCATTCATCCAAACATTCCAGATATCCGAAAATTTCCAATATCAGAACATTTCCAATATCAGAACATTCCTAAACACATTCCCAACATCTGAATATCTCCATGATCAAAAATTTCCCAAAATCTGAACATTCCCAAACATCTGAAATTCCCAACATCGGAACATTCCCACCAACTGAACAATCCCACCATAAGAACATTCCACACCTCAGAACATCCTGAAACTCAGAACATTCCGAATCTTAGAACATTCCCAACATCAGAACAATCTGACCATCAAAACATTCCCAACATCCAAAAATTCCCAACATTCCCAACATCCGAACATTCCCAACATCCGAACATTCCCAACATCCGAACATTCCCAACATCCGAACATTCCCAACATCCGAACATTCCCAACATCCGAACATTCCCATGATCCATAAAATCCAAACATCTGAAGATTCCCAATCTCAGAACATTCCCAGCATCCAAACATTCCCAGCATCTGAACATTCCCAACATCCGAAAATTTCAACATCCGAACATTCCCAACATCCGAATATTACCAACCTTAGAAAATCCCAACATCTGAACATCCCCAACATCCGAACATCCCCAACATCCGAACATCCCCAACATCCGAACATCCCCAACATCCGAACATTCCCAACCTCCGAACATTCCCAACCTCCGAACATTCCTAACCTCAGAACATTCCCAAGCTCAGAACATTCCCAACCTCAGAACATTCCCAACCTCAGAACATTCCTAACCTCAGAACATTCCCAACCTCAGAACATTCCCAACCTCAGAACATTCCCAACCTCAGAACATTCCCAACCTCAGAACATTCCCAACATCCAAACATTCCAAAAATCCGAACATTCCCAACCAAATTACATTACCAACATCCGAACATTCCCAACATCCGAAAATTTCAACATCCGAACATTCCCAACTTCCGAACATTCCCATGATCCGAAAATTCCATACATCCGAAAATTCAAAACATCCGAACATTCCCAACCAGAAAAAATTCCCAAAAACTGAACATTCCCAACCTAAGAACATTCCCAACATTTGAACATTCCGAACATTCCCAACCTTAGAACATTCCAAACATTCCGAACATTCCCAACATCTGAACATTCCAAACATCCAAACATTCCATATATCCGAAAATTTCCAATATCAGAACATTTCCAATATCAGAACATTCCTAAACTCAGAACATTCCCAACCTCAGAACATTCCAAACATTCCCAACATCCGAACATTCCCAACACCTGAACATTCCGAACATTCCCAACATCAGAAAATTCCAAACAATCCCAACATCAGACCATTCCCAACCTCAGAACATTCCCTACACTGAAAATTCCCAACATCTGAATATCTCCATAATCAAAAATTTCCCAAAATCTGAACATTCCCAAACATCTGAAAATTCCCAACATCGGAACATTCCCACCAACTGAACAATAGTGCCATAAGAACATTGCCAACCTCAGAACATCCCGAAACTCAGAACATTCCAAAACTTAGAACATTCCCTATATCAGAACATTCCCATCATCTGAACAATTCCCATGATCCAAAAATTCCCAACATCCGAACATTCCCAACATCTGAAAATTCCAAAACTCAGAACATTCCCAACATCCGAACATTCCAACCGCAGACATTCCTAAACTCAGAACATTCCAAAACTTAGAACATTCCAAAAATCTGAACATTCCCAACCAAATAACATTACCAACATCCGAACATTCCCAACATCCGAAAATTTCAATATCCGAACATTCCCAATATCCGAACATTCCCATGATCCGAAAATTCCATACATCCGAAAATTCCAAACATCTGAACATTCCCAACCAGAAAACATTCCAAACATCTGAACATTCAGAACATTCCCAACCTTAGAACATTCCGAACATCCGGAAATTCCATACATCCGAAAATTCTAAACATCCGAACATTCCCAACCAGAAAACATTCCCAACAACTGAAGATTCCCAACCTCAGAACATTCCCAAAATCTGAACATTCCGAGAATTCCCAACCTTAGATCATTCCGAACATTCCCAACATCCGAAAATTCACAACATCCCAACATTCCCAATATCCGAAAATTCCCGACATCCGAAAATTCCCAACCTCAGAGCATTCCCACCATCAGAACATTCCTAACATCAAAAAATTCCTCACATCCGAAAATTTCCAACAACTGAACATGCCCAACCTAAGAACATTCCCAACATCCGAAGCTTCCAAAAATCCGAACATTCCCAACCAAATTACGTTCCCAACATCCGAAAATTTCAACATCCGAACATTCCCAACTTCCGAACATGCCCATGATCCGAAAATTCCATACATCTGAACAGTCCCAACCAGAAAACATTCCCTAACAACTGAACATTCCCAACATCCGAAAATTCACAACATCCAAACATTCCCAATATCCGAAAATTCCCGACATCCGAAAATTCCCAACCTCAGAACATTCCCACCATCAGAACATTCCCACCATCAGAACATTCCGAACATCCAAAAATTCCTCACATCCGAAAATTTCCAAAAACAGAACATTCCATACCTCAGAACATTCCCTACCTCAGAACATTCCCTACCTCAGAACATTCCCTACCTCAGAACATTCCCTACCTCAGAACATTCCCAACCTCAGAACATTCCCAACCTCAGAACATTCCCAACCTCAGAACATTCCGAACCTCAGAACATTCCCAACCTCAGAACATTCCCAACATCCGAATATTCCCAACCTGAGAAAATCCCAACATCTGAAAATTCCCAACATCTGAAAATTCCCAACATCAGAACATTCCCAACATACGAACATTCCGAACCAAAAAACATTCCCTAACATAAGAACATTCCCAACCTCAGAACATTCCCAACCTCAGAACATCCCGAAACTCAGAAAATTCCCAACCTCAGAACATCCCGAAACTCAGAAAATTCCCAACATCCGAACATTCCCAACATCAGAACAATCCGAACATCCAAACATTTCCAACATCCGAAAATTCCCAACATCCGAAAATTTCAACATCCGAACATTCCCAACTTCGAACATTCCCATGATCCAAAAATTCTATACATCCGAAAATTCCAAACATCTGAACATTCCCAACCAGAAAATATTCCCAACATCTGAACATTCCGAACATTCCCAATCTTAGAACATTCCGAACATCCGAAAATTCCCGACATCTGAAAATTACCAACCTCAGAACATTCCCACCATCAGAAAATTCCCAATAACCCAAAACTCCCAATAACCCAAAATTCACAACATCCAAACATTCCCAATATCCGAAAATTCCCGACATCCGAAAATTCCCAACCTCAGAACATTCCCACCATCAGAACATTCCCACCATCAGAACATTCCGAACATCCAAAAATTCCTCACATCCGAAAATTTCCAAAAACAGAACATTCCATACCTCAGAACATTCCCTACCTCAGAACATTCCCTACCTCAGAACATTCCCTACCTCAGAACATTCCCAACCTCAAAACATTCCCAACCTCAGAACATTCCGAACCTTAGAACATTCCCAACCTCAGAACATTCCCAACATCCGAATATTCCCAACCTGAGAAAATCCCAACATCTGAAAATTCCCAACATCTGAAAATTCCCAACATCAGAACATTCCCAACATACGAACATTCCGAACCAAAAAACATTCCCTAACATAAGAACATTCCCAACCTCAGAACATTCCCAACCTCAGAACATCCCGAAACTCAGAAAATTCCCAACCTCAGAACATCCCGAAACTCAGAAAATTCCCAACATCCGAACATTCCCAACATCAGAACAATCCGAACATCCAAACATTTCCAACATCCGAAAATTCCCAACATCCGAAAATTTCAACATTCCCAACTTCCGAACATTCCCATGATCCAAAAATTCTATACATCCGAAAATTCCAAACATCTGAACATTCCCAACCAGAAAATATTCCCAACATCTGAACATTCCGAACATTCCCAATCTTAGAACATTCCGAACATCCGAAAATTCCCGACATCTGAAAATTACCAACCTCAGAACATTCCCACCATCAGAAAATTCCCAATAACCCAAAATTCCCAATAACCCAAAATTCCCAACATCCGAACATTCCCAACATCCGAACATTCCCAACATCCGAACATTCCCAACATCCGAACATTCCCAACATCTGATCATTCCCAACATCTGATCATTCCCAACATCTGATCATTCCCAAACTCAGATCATTCCCAAACTCAGATCATTCCCAAACTCAGATCATTCCCAAACTCAGATCATTCCCAACATCCAAACATTCCCAAAATCCGAACATTCCCAACCAAATAACCTTCCCAACATCGGAAAATTCCCAACATCCAAAAATTCCCAACATCAGAACATTTCTAACATCAGAACATTTCCAACCTCAGAACATTCCCAACATCCGAACATTCCCAAAACCCAAACATCCCAACCAAAAAACATTCCCAACATCCGAAAAATCCCAACATCCGAACATTTCCAACCTGAGAACATTCCCAACATCAAAACTTTCCCAACATCCGAACATTCCCAACATCTGAACATTTCAAACCTCAGAACATTCCCAAACTCAGATCATTCCCAAAATCCGAACATTCCCAAAATCCGAACATTCCCAACCAAATAACCTTCCCAACATCGGAACATTCCCAACATCCAAAAATTCCCAACATCAGAACATTTCCAACCTCAGAACATTCCCAACATCCGAACATTCCCAAAACCCAAACCTTCCCAACCAAAAAACATTCCCAACATCTGAATATCGTCAACATCCGAACATTCCCATGTTGTCTTGTCAGTGTGGACATCGTGCACACGCTGTATGTACGATGCACCGAAATTAGTCTCTGCTTTTAACCCATCAACTAGTTTCACTAGTCACCAGTTGCTGGGAGCTTAGGGCCTTGCTTAGGGGCCCCCAGCGATTTACCATTGTAGGAAGCCCTGGGCTTGAACCTGGGTCCTCCACACCCAAGCCCACCACTGTAACCACTAGGCCACCACTCAACCACTCAATTATTACATAAACAGTGGCAGGTAAAAACTCCCCTAGTGGAAGAAAAACCTTAAGCCAAACAGTGGCAGGAAAAACTCACCTTTAAGAGGGAAGAAAGCTGGATCAGGACCTGGATCATGAGGGGGGATCCTCCTGCTGAAGACCACCCGGGTAGAGCAGGAAGTAAAGAAAGAATAGAGACATAGAGACACCGTCAAAGGTACAAGACAGGATACAATAGTAACTATCATCAGTAGTCCAATTAGACTTCTGTGTATATGGGTGATATATGGATAGACGGTGATCCAAGGGGATGAGGACTGCAGGTCGGGATGTCAGCAAGTATCCAACAGACATCCACACAGACAGGTGAAGGCAGACACTGGGATGGTCAGAGGTGGAACTGCAGGTCAGCAAGCAGCTCCTGAGGTTCTGGTCTGCAGGACATGCAAAGAAGAGGAAAAGAAGGGCCAGACAAGCACAACAAACTACAAGAACAATGGACCACAATTAAGTTTATGGGATATTGTTAATAACTGAGGGTTGAGGTGAAGAAGAGACAGAGAAGGCAAATAGAAACAGAGGAGGTGAAAGGCACCACTCAGTGGATCATGTTGGTGCCCCCCTGCAGCAGAGGCCTATAGCAGCATATCTACACCGAAGCTGTTTAAGATGAGCTGCTCTAGTCTGGTCCTGACACATTAAGGTACTAAATGTACACTAACTATATGCTTTATTAAACAGAAATGTTTGAAGTTTAGTTTTAAAGGTGGAGGTGGTATCAGCCTCCTTAACCCAAACTGGAAGTTGGTTCCATAGTGATGGTGCCTGATAACAGAAAGCCCGTCCTCCAAATCTGCATTTCGATACGAGTAAACCTGCACCCTGAGAAAGGAGAGCTCTATTAGGAACGTACGGTACTATCAGGTCTTGCAAATATCGCGGCGCTAGGCCATTTTGGACTTTATATGCCAGTAATAAAGTTTTGAATTTGATTCTAAATTTTACAGGGAGCCAATGGAGGGAAGCTAAAACTGGAGAGACGTGGTCTCTCTTGTTGATTCCTGTCAGCACTCGCGCTGCTGCATTTTGGATCAGCTGGAGGTTGTTCAGAGAATTACTTGGACAACCAGCCAACAACACGTTACAGTAATCTAGTCTAGAAGATACGAACACATGAATTAGTTTTTCGGCATCATTCTGGGAGAGGATGCTCCTAATCTTTGCGATATTACGGAGGTGGAAAAACGCAGTTTTACAAACCTGATTAATATGCTGTTTAAATGACAAATCCTGATCGAATATAACGCCAAGGTTTCGCACAGTTTTACTGGAGGCCATCGCAACACCATCTAATCCCTTCCTAAGCTGTTTGGGACCACAAACAACAACTTCTGTTTTATCAGAATTTAGTAGCAAAAAATTTCTGGACATCCAGTCCTTGATGTCCTTAATACACATCTGAAGTTTGTCTAATGGTTCTGTTTCATCTTCATAGACAGATACAGCTGCGTATCATCAGCATAACAATGAAAATTAATGCCGTGGTTCCGGATAATACTTCCCAAGGGCTGCATGTATAAACTGAACAGGATTGGCCCTAGCACTGAACCCTGCGGGACACCATAGCAGACCCTCGTCTGTACGGAAGAAACCTCATGAAGATGAACAAACTGGAATCTATCAGACAGATATGATTTAAACCAATCTAGAGCTGTCCCTTTAATCCCAACATACTCTAGCCTCTGCAGTAAAATGCTGTGATCTATAGTATCAAAAGCAGCGCTGAGGTCCAGCAGAACCAGTATGGACACTAACCCATTATCTGACGCCATAAGAAGGTCATTCGAGACTCGAACCAGTGCTGTTTCTGTGCTATGATGCATCTGAACCCTGAACCCAAATAGATCATTTCTATACAAATGCTCACACAGCTGGCTTGCAACTACCCTTTCCAGAATTTTAGAGATAAATGGAAGGTTGGAAATTGGTCTATAGTTAGCTAAAATGTCTGGGTCAAGAGAGGGTTTTTTAAGTAATGGTTTGATTACTGCAACTTTAAAAGCCTGTGGCACATATCCCAAGACCAGGGACAAGTTGATCTGTTTCAGTATTGTCGGTCCAATAAGAGAGAAAACATTTTTAAGTAGTCGAGTTGGGATTGGGTCTAACAGACACGTGGATGATTTAGATCCATTGACGACTGAGGTCAGCTCAGAGAGGTCAACAGGAACAAAACAGTCTAGAGTCGGGTCAGAGAGGTCAACAGGAACAAAACAGTCTAGAGTCATGTCAGGGAGGTCTACAGGAACAAAACAGTCTAGAGTCATGTCAGGGAGGTCTACAGGAACAAAACAGTCTAGAGTCAGGTCAGGGAGGTCTACAGGAACAAAACAGTCTAGAGTCAGGTCAGGGAGGTCAACAGGAACAAAACAGTCTAGAGTCGGGTCAGGGAGGTCTACAGGAACAAAACAGTCTAGAGTCAGGTCAGGGAGGTCAACAGGAACAAAACAGTCTAGAGTCGGGTCAGAGCATAAGGGAGTCGCCGAGGTTGAAGAAATTCCCACAGCCACTGTCGGGAGGGCCTGGCCGATTTCCTCTCTAATTCTGACAATTTCCACTTTCCTAAACTCCAAACATTGCCAGCCTCAGACCATTGCCAGCCTCAGACCATTGCCAGCCTCAGACCATTGCCAGCCTCAGACCATTGCCAACCTCAGAACATTGCCAACCTCAGAACATTGCCAACCTCAGAACATTGCCAACCTCAGAACATTGCCAACCTCAGAACATTGCCAACCTCAGAACATTGCCAACCTCAGAACATTCCCAGTCACTGTTTGTCTGTTATCTGCTTCTTTAGTCCAGTTTCCTCTTGGGACACAGTATTTAGAGAAGACCAGTTTTTTTGTAAATCACTCTGGGCAGTAACCCCCAAACTGGAAGAGTGGCTGCAGCCGAACCCCGGAACAACCTCAGACATCTCATTCCAGAAAAGTGCAGTGTTAGGAACAGCAAAGATACTGTGCAGAACCCTCAAGCTCCCTGGCCTCTGGTAGAGGACCCGAGCTTAGAAGGGACACCACCCACGGAGGGTGAGGAACGAGTTTTTTTTTTGTGTGTGTGTGTGTATTTCATTCTCATTTTCTCACCTCTGCAGGTGTTTGTGTCTGGTTGCTACGACAACATATTTTACCATTTCTCACTTGTCACCTCACTGTTGTCCAACTCCAACCAGCCTCGCTTTAAAACAACTGCATGTCAATACTGAGACATCACAGAAGGCCTTCAGTCATATATAAACATGGGCAGTGACTTCTCCCAGCTTGACAACATTCCTTCAAACTAAAATCCAGATCCTTTCTAACGGTGTAGTTTGGATCAACTATATGAAGATGGGTTGAGAATAGTTGAAGGCTGCCTGAAAGTCAGTGTGTTCTTGTCACGTTGTGCTACATATTGTACACACAGAGTCTAAAATAAGAGGCTGTGAATGTCTGAATAATAATTAAATCACTTTGCAGAGCCTATAAACGGTTAAACTGAATAAATGAAAATATGAGTTGTCCCCAAATGACAGATTATGAAACCGCTTTAAAGATGGAGAAACCTCTATTTCACATGATGTCTTGGAATGAAGGATTCTCAATTGTACACGTGGGTTTACAGCATTTATTTATTTTGTGTTTTACTACAATCAGTCCTCCTGGTCAAACCACACAAAGTCCTGGGGCTCAACCAGGAATTGAACCAGGGACCTCTCACACCTGAAGCAAGAATCATACCACCAGTCCAAAGAACCACAAAATCCCCTTTTGAAGTCAAAAATTCATCTTCATAAATCGTAGATTCCCCGAGTCCGTTGACAGGAAGATTCAAGCATTCCTGCTGCCTGTGGATGATCCATGTTCTCTAGTCCATGACGTCTGGACAGTCTCTCATGTTGCAGGTCTACTCTGTCTCGTGCTGCAACCTGGAGTCAGACGGGCTACGACTGGACCACAGAGTCGGTCCGGACCTCCTCTGACATTGTTTAAGTAACACCAATCCATCATTACCACTCTTATTAATGCTGTTAATAACAGCATGGAGAAATCTTCAACTGATGACTGATGTTCATGAGCTCCAAAGACGGCTTTACAAAGAACCTACAGCAGGAGGCAAAAGAAACATTAAAGGTAGTTTAGGAAATAAAAAAACTATAAGGAACTTGAAAATGAATGGAGCGACCGGCTACACGTTTCCAAAAAGCAAAAACAGCGTGTCAGCCGCTGGCAGGACGTCGGGACTCGGACAGCAGACTCACCAGGACCACAGAGCATCCCAGATTCCAGCCTCGGATCCACCACAAGAGCCTTTAATTCCAGTTTAACAACCTCCCTCAGGACCTTGAGGTCAACGTGTCTACGATCTGCAGCAGATCAAGTTGGAGGCGAATCTCCAAGAGCTCAAAAGAGGGAGGAGTCTAGACTCAAGGCGGACGCCATGTAGAATTAAGTCAAAGAAAGTGGACAGCTGGTCTCCGCATCGGAATTAAAACAGGGAAGATTAAATACACGGACCCCATTTGAACTTATACCATCATAGTGATGGTGCCTCAGAACATTCCCAACATCCGAACATTCCCAACATCCGAACATTCCCAACATCCGAACATTCCCAACATCCGAACATTCCAAACATCCGAACATTCCCAGTCACTGTTTGTCTGCAATCTGCTTCTTTAGTCCAGTTTCCTCTTGGGACACAGTATTTAGAGAAGACCAGTTTTTTTGTAAATTACATTTAATGTAAAAGGACATTTAAATTGCTTTACATAGAACATACAGTAATATGCAAAAGAAACATAAAAAGTACTTTTAAATTGAACTAAAACAACCACTAAGATTAAAGAGTAAAAACTAAAATATCATAAGATAAATAAATGCGACAGAAATGAAGGTCCACTGTAATGCAGTCAGTCACAGAACTGATGTTGTATCCATGGAAACCATCCCAGTCTCATACAGTCTCACAGTCTAGCAATTAAAGAAATGTTCCACCTTTATAGTCCAAAACTGACCTGCTGATGTCGTCATAGTTTCATGTTCCTGTGGAACAATAATTATATATAAACAGGTGTAGACAGCAGATTATTCCAGGAGAATCATTTCCAGTCAAAACGTCAGCAGATCTCAATAGTCTGTGAACATCACCAGGAAGAGGAAGCACACAGAGGAGGACTGTCCATCCCAACCTCCTGCTGAGGGTCTTCATTTAGTTTCCTCCTCTCCTGAGTTCTCCAGCACTGACACTTCCATCTTGAAGCCCCCTGCCAGCATCCAACCACACCTCCCGGCAGCCTCACTTGTGGCCCTCAGACCCCAGCCCTCCACTGCTCCACTGCAGGATGACAACCCCCTTCAAATCCACAACCAGTCGGTGGAGGACTATCAGAAACTCTACCATGAAATGATTGACGGCATTTTGAGTGTGTAAAAAATGCCAGGGCATTTTCAGTCATCATATGGAAAAAGATCCAGGCTCATTTTAATCATGTATGATTTGGATGTTTCTTTTGTTCCTCACAGATACAAAAGTGGTCGAGTCCGTCCTCACACTCTGCACCACGGGTGTCTTATCAAGGAAAAGCTCTGGGAGAGACTCAACCAGCCGTCATGACAGAGTCTGTCGGTGCAGACGGACGTGTGACCGTCAACGTGTCGTATGGGACCAGAGTCTGTCCTGCCCGTTACCATGTGGACGTATCGGAGGAACCACGGCCTCCAGAGAATAGAATAGTGTCTGCCTCAGACTTTTAAGGAGTAGTGTAGATTCAATAGAAAGGTTGTTATGTAGCTAACTTTTTCAATTTTTAAGGCTTTACTTTTCAGTATAGCTCCAGTAAAATGTGTTATATGATTCATTATTAGACAAGGAATTCAAGTGAAGAAGAAATACTAACATAACATGTGGTCAAATAACAAAAACATATCAGCAAAACCTAACAGTCACTACAAGACTGATCACTACTGTCATCCAGCCACTTTTAAGATTTCTTTAAGTAGTGTTACTTCACGTAATGAAGAATGTGAATATAAACAAGCCAATGTACCGATGTGAGTGAATGATGGTTGATGTAAGAGTCTTCCTCTTTAATTTTAATAAACTCTTACTTTATCACACTGGAGGTCCAAAAGCCCACTCCTTCATGAGGTTAGTCATTTTATTTTTATAACATTAGTGCCGACTCTGGTAACCGCAGCCTTTCATGAGGTCCATGTTGTGGTTTGCATGGTGAGATTTTCCAAAAACTGAAAAACATGAAGCTTTACTTATAACTTTTATCCGAACATTCTCGACCTAAGAATATTGCCAAACTCTGAACATTCCCAAGACCCGAAAATTCCCAACATCTAAACATTCCCAACATCTGAGCATTGCCAATCTCAGAACATTCCCAACATCAGAACATTCCCCATCCTCAGAACATTCCCAACATTAGAAAATTCCCAACATCCGAACATTCCCAACATCAGAACATTCCCAACCTCAGAACATTCCCAGCATCCAAACATTCCAAATCTCCAAACAATCCCAACATCAGAAAACTCCCAACATCCGAACATTGCAATGATAATAAAATTCCCAACATAAAAACATTCACAAAATCCGAACATTCACAAAATCCAGATTCCCAACCAAATAACATTCCCAACATCAGAACATTCCCAACATCAGAAAATTCCCAGCATCCGAACATTCCCCATATCCGAAAATTCCTAACATCTGAACTTTCCCAACCTTCCGAAAATTCCCAACCTCAAACATTCCCAACCTCAGAACATTCCGAACATTCCCAACATCCAAACATTCCCAACCAAAAAACATTCCCGACATCAGAAAACTCCCAACATCCGAACATTGCAATGATAATAAAATTCCCAACATAAGAACATTCACAAAATCCGAACATTCACAAAATCCAGATTCCCAACCAAATAACATTCCCAACATCAGAACATTCCCAACATCAGAAAATTCCCAGCATCCGAACATTCCCCATATCCGAAAATTCCTAACATCTGAACGTTCCCAACCTTCCGAAAATTCCCAACCTCAGAAGATTCCCATCCTCAGAACATTCCGAACATTCCTGCCATCCATACATTCCCAACATACGAAAATTTCAACATCCGAATACTCCCAACATCTGAAAATTCCCAACATCTGAATATTCCCAACATCTGAATATTCCCAAAATCCGAACATTCCCAACCAAAAAACATTCCCAACATCAGAACATTCCCAACATCAGAACATTCCCAACCTCAGAACGTTCCAAACATTCCCAAACTCAGAAGATTTCCAACCTCCGAATATTCCAAACATTCCCAATATCCGAATATTCCCAACATATGATTATTTCCAAAATCTGAACATTCACAACATCATAACATTCCCAACTTCAGAACATTTCAAACTTCACAACATTGCTAAACTCAGAACATTACAAAAATTCCCAACATCCGAACTTTCCCAAAATTGGAACATTCCCAACGTCAGAACATTCCCAACCTCAGATCATTCAAAATATCAGAAAATTCCCAAAATCCAACGATTCCCAACCAAATAACATTCCCAACATCAGAACATTCCCAGAATTCGAACATTCCACACATCTTAAAATTCCCAACCAAAAAACATTCCCAACATCCAAACATTCCCAACATCCGAAAATTCCCAAAATCCAAACATTCCAAACCAAATAGCATTCCCAACATCCTAACATTCCCATGATCCGAACATTCCCAACATCCGAAAATTTCCCACCTCAGAACAATCCCAACCTAAGAACATTCCCATGATCCAAAAATTCCCAACATCCAAACATTCCCATGATCTGAAAAATCCCAATATTCGAAAATTCCCAACATCTGAAAATTCCCAACCTCAAACATTCCCAACCTCAGAACATTCCGAACATTCCCAACAGCCAAACATTCCCAACATCCAAACATTCCCAACCAAAAAACATTCCCAACCAAAAACATTCCCAACATCCGAACATTCCCAACATCCGAACATTCCCATAATCCAAAGATTCCCAACATCTGAACATTCCCAACATCCAAATATTCCCAATTTCCAAAAATTCCCAACATCTAAAACATCCCAACCTCAGAAAGTTCCCAACATCCGAAAATTCCCAACCTTAGAACATTCCCAACATCAGAAAATTACCAATATGAGAACATTCCCATCATCAGAAAAATCCCAACATCCGAACAATCCCAACATCAAAACATTCCCAACCTCAGAACATTCTGAACATCCAAACATTCCCAACATCCGAAAATTCCCAACATCCGAACATTACAAACCAGAAAACATTCCCAACAAAAGAACATTCCCGACATCTGAATATTCCAAATATTCCCAACCTCAGAACATTCACAACATTCAGAACATTCAGAAGATTCCCAACCTCAGAACATTCCCAACATCCGAAAATAACAGACATCCGAAAATTCCCAACATCCAAACATTCCAACCCTCAGAACATTCCCAGCATCCAAAAATTCCCAATATCCGAAAATTCCCAAACTTAGAACATTCCCAACATCAGAACATTCCCAACATCAGAAAAATCCCAACATCCGAACATTCAATACATCCAAACATTCCCAACATCAG
Organism: Xenentodon cancila; assembly: GCA_014839995.1. Classification (NCBI taxonomy): domain Eukaryota; kingdom Metazoa; phylum Chordata; class Actinopteri; order Beloniformes; family Belonidae; genus Xenentodon; species Xenentodon cancila. The sequence continues at coordinate 1,122,367 of CM026216.1, read as the reverse complement.
AAAGTTCCCAACATCCGAAAATTCCCAACCTTAAAACATTCCCAACATCGGAAAATTCCCAACATCAGAAAATTTCTAAACTCAGAAAATTCCGAACCTCAGAACAGTCCCGACATCTGAACATTCCAAATATCCAAACATTCCTAACATCCGAAAATTCCAAACATCCGAACATTCCCATGATCCGAACATTCCCAACATTCAAACATTCCCAACATCCGAAAATTCCAAACATCTGAGAATTCCCATGATTCGAAGATTCACAACATCTTAACTTTTCCAACATCTGAATATTCACAACCTCAGAACATTTCCAACATCTGAACATTCTGAACATTCCCAACCTTAGAACATTCCCACCATCCGAACATTCCCAACATGAGAACATTCCCATGATTCGAAAATTCACAACATCTGAACATTCCCAACTTCAGAACATTCCCAACCTCAGAACATTCCCAGCATCCGACCATTCCCAACATCCCAACATTCTCAACATTCCCAACAACAGAACATTCCTAACATCAGAAGATTCCAAAAATCCGACCATTCCCAACCAATTAACATTCCCCAGATCAGAACATTCCCAACATCTGTAAATTACCAACCTCAGAACATTCCCAACATCAAAACATTCCCAACATCTGAAAATTCCCAACATCAAAACATTCCCATCATCCGAACATTCCCAACCTCAGAACATTCCCTACACTGAACATTCCCAACATCTGAATATCTCCATGATCAAAAATTTCCCAAAATCTGAACATTCCAAACATCTGAAATTTCCCAATCTCAGAACATTCCCAACATCCGAACATTCCCACCAACTGAACAATCCCACCATAACAACATTCCCACCCTCAGAACATCCCGAAACTCAGAACATTACAAACATCCGAACATTCCCAACATCAGAACATTCCTAAACTCAGAACATTCCGAAACTTAGAACATTCCCAACATCAGAGCAATCCGAATATCCAAATATTCCTAAAATCCAAAAATTCCCAAACAACCGAACAACAGAACATTCCCAACAACAGAACATTCCCAACTTCAGAACATTCCCAGCATCCAAACATTCCCAACTTCTGAACATTCCCAATATCAGAACCTTCCCAACCTCAGAACATTCCCATCATCTGAAAATTCCGAACATTCCCTACATCTGTACATTCCCAACATCAGAACATTTCCATGATCCGAAAATTCCCAACATCCGAGCATTCCCAGCATCCCAACATTCCCATTATCCGAAGATTCCCAACATCCGAACATTCCCAACATCAGAACATTCCCAACATTCAAACGTTCCAGATATCCGAAAATTGAAAAATCAGAACATTCCCAACATCCGAACATTCCCAACATCCGAAAATTCCCAACATAAGAGCATTCCTAAACTAAGAAAATTCCGAAACAGAGAACATTCCCAACATCAGAACATTCCGAACAACCAAAAATTCCCAACATCCGAAAATTCCAAAAATCCGAACATTCCCAACATCCGAACATTCCCAACCTCAGAACTTTTCCATCATCTGAACATTCCCCAAATCCAAACATTCCCAACCAAATTACATTACCAACATCCGAACATTCCCAACATCCCAACATTTCAACATCCGAACATTCCCAACTTCCGAACATTCCCATGATCCGAAAATTCCATATATCCGAAAAATCCCGACATCCGAAAATTCCAAACCTCAGAACATTCCCACCATCAGAACATTCCGAAAATCCAAAAATTCCCAACATCCGAAAACTTCCGACATCCGAAAATTCAAAACATTCCAGATATCCGAAAATTTAAACATCAGAACATTTCCAATATCAGAACATTCCTAAACTCAGAACATTACTAACATCAAAACATTCCGAATATCCAAAAATCCGAAAATTCCCAACATCCGAACATTCCCAACCAGAAAACATTCCCAACATCTGAACATTCCAAACAACTGAACATTCTGAACATTCCCAACTTTAGAACATTCCGAACATTCCCAACATCCGAACATTCCCTACATCTGAACATTCCAAACATTCGAACATTCCCATTATCTGAAAATTCCCAACATTAGAACATTCCCAGCATCCCAACATTCTCATGATCTGAAGATAATCAACATCCAAACATTCCCAACATCACAACAATCCCAACATCTGAACATTCCCAACATCCGAACATTCCGAACAACTTAACATTCCCAAAATCTGAACATTCCGAACATTCCTAACCTTAGAACATTCCCAACATTCCCAACATCCGAACATTCCCAACATCCGAAAATTCCCGACATCCGAAAATTCCCAACCTCAGAACATTCCCACCATCAGAACATTTCCGAACATCCAAAAATTCCCAATATCCAAAAATTCCCAACATCAGAACATTTCCAATATCAGAACATTCCTAAACTCAGAACATTCCGAAACTCAGAACATTCCTAACATCAGAACATTCCGAATATCCAAACATCCAAAAATCCCAACATCCGAACATTCCTAACTTCAGAACATTACCAACATCTGAAAATTCGGAACATTCCCTACATCTGAACCTTCCCATGATCCAAATTCCTAATAACCGAAAATTCCCAACATCAAAAAATTGCAACATCCGAACATTCCCAACATCCAAAAATTTCAACATCCGAACATTCCCAACATCTGAAAATTCCCAACATCAGAACATTCCCAACCTAAGAACATCCCGAAACTCAGAACATTCCCAACATCCGAACATTCCCAACATCAGAACATTACCAACATCCAAACATTCCTATACTCAGAACATTACCAACCTCAGAACATTCCCAACATCAGAAAGTTCCGAACATCTGAACATTCCCAACATCTGAACATCCCCATGATCAAAAAATTCCAGATATCCGAAAATTTCAACATCCAAACATTCCCAACATCAGAACATTCCCAACATCCAAACATTCCCAACATCCGAAAAATCCCAACATCCGAACATTCCCAACATCCGAACATTCCCATGATACAAAAATACCCAATATCCGAACATTCCCAAAATCCAAAAATTCCCAACATCAGAACATTCCCAACATCAGAACATTCCGAATATCCAAACATTCCCAACATCCGAAAATTCCCAACATCCGAACATTCACAACCAGAAAACATTCCCAGCATTTGAACATTCCAAACAACTGAATATTCCATACCTCAGAACATTCTCAACCTTAGAACATTCCCATCATCTGAAAATTTCAACATCCAAACATTCCCATGATCCGAACATTTCCAACATCCAAACATTCCCAACCAAAAAACATTCCCAACATCCGAATATTCCCAAACTCAGAACATTCCCATGATCCAAAAATTCCCAACATCCGAACATTCTGAATCTCAGAACATTCCCAACATCAGAACATTATGAATATCCAAACATTCCCAACATCCGAAAATTCCCAACATCCGAACATTCCCAACCAGAAAACTTTCCAAACATTTGAACATTCCCAACAACTGAATATTCCATACCTCAGAACATTCTAAACCTTAGGACATTCCCATCATCCGAAAATTTCAACATCCAAACATTCCCATGATCCGAACATTCCCAACATTCAAAAATTCCCAGCATCTGAACATTCCCAACATCAGAACAATCCCAACATCCAAACATTCCAGATATCCAAAAATTTAAACATCAAAACATTCCCGACATCCAAAAATTGCCAACATCCAAACATTCCCAACATCCGAAAATTCCCAACATCCGAGAATTCCCATGATTCGAAAATTCGCAACATCTAAACATTCCCAACGTCTGAAAATTCCCAACCTCAGAACATTCCCAACATCTGAACATTCTGAACATTCCCAACCTTAGAACATTCCCACCATCCGAACATTCCAAACATCAGAACATTCCCATGATTTGAAAATTCACAACATCTGATAATTCCCAACCTCAGAACATTCCCAACATCTGAACATTCCAAACATTCCAAACCTTAGAACATTCCCAACATCCGAACATTCCCAGGATCCGAACATTCCCATGATCCGAAAATTCCCAACCTCAGAACATTCCCAACATCTGAACATTCCCAACATTCCCAACCTTAGAACATTCCCAGCATCCGAAAATTCCCAACCTCAGATATTCTAGACTCAGAACATTCCCAAACTCCTAACATTCCCAACATCCGAAAATTTCAACATCTGAAAATTCCCAACTTCAGAACATTCCGAACATCAGAACATTCCCAACATATAAACATTCCCAACATCCGAACATTCCCAACCTCAGAACATTCCCAACCAAAGAACATTCCCAACATCTGAACATTCCCAACATCCAAACATTCCCAGCATCTGAACATTCCCAACCTCAGAACATTCCCAACCTCAGAAAATTCACATCATCTGAACATTCCCAATATCCAAACATTCCCAACCTCAGAACATACCCAACATCCGAACATTCCCAATCCTCAGAACATTCCCAGCATCCGAACATTCCCAACCTCAGAAGATTCCCCAACCTCAGAACATTAACAACCTCAGAACATTCCCAAAATGCAAACATTCCCAACATCCAAACATTCCCAACCTTAGAACATTCCCAACCTCAAAAAATTACCAACATCTGAACATTCCCAAAATCCGAACATTTCCAGTCACTGTTTGTCTGCCATCTGCTTCTTTAGTCCAGTTTCCTCTTGGGACACAGTATTTAGAGAAGACCAGTTTTTTTGTAAATCACTCGGGGCAGTAACCCCCAAACTGGAAGAGTGGCTGCAGCAGATCCCCGGAACAACCTCAGACATCTCAGTCCAGAAAAGTGCAGTGTTAGGAACAGCAAAGATACTGCGCAGAACCCTCAAGCTCCCTGGCCTCTGGTAGAGGACCCGAGCTTAGAAGGGACACCACCCACGGAGGGTGAGGAACGAGTTTTGTTTTTTTGTATGTGTGTGTGTGTATTTCATTCTCATTTTCTCACCTCTGCAGGTGTTTGTGTCTGGTTGCTACGACAACATATTTTACTATTTCTCACTTGTCACCTCACTGTTGTCCAACTCCAACCAGCCTCACTTTAAAACAACTGCATGTCAATACTGAGACATCACAGAAGGCCTTCAGTCATATATAAACATGGGCAGTGACTTCTCCCAGCTTGACAACATTCCTTCAAACTAAAATCCAGATCCTTTCTAACAGTGTAGTTTGGATCAACTATATGAAGATGGGTTGAGAATAGTTGAAGGCCGCCTGAAAGTCAGTGTGTTCTTGTGACATTGTGCTACATATTGTACACACAGAGTCTAAAATAAGAGGCTGTGAATGTCTGAATAATAATTAAATGACTTTGCAGAGCCTATAAATGGTTAAACTGAATAAATAAAAATATGAGATGTCCCCAAATGACAGATTATGAAACCGCTTTAAAGATGGAGAAACCTCCATTTACATGATGTCTTGGAATGAAGGATTCTCAAGTGTACACGTGGGTTTACAGCATTTATTTATTTTGTGTTTTACTACAATCAGTCCTCCTGGTCAAACCACACAAAGTCCTGGGGCTCAACCAGGAATTGAACCAGGGACCTCTCACACCTGAAGCAAGAATCATACCACCAGTCCAAAGAACCACAAAATCCCCTTTTGAAGTCAAAAATTCATCTTCATAAATCGTAGATTCCCCGAGTCCGTTGACAGGAAGATTCAAGCATTCCTGCTGCCTGTGGATGATCCATGTTCTCTAGTCCATGACGTCTGGACAGTCTCTCATGTTGCAGGTCTACTCTGTCTCGTGCTGCAACCTGGAGTCAGACGGGCTACGACTGGACCACAGAGTCGGTCCGGACCTCCTCTGACATTGTTTAAGTAACACCAATCCATCATTACCACTCTTATTAATGCTGTTAATAACAGCATGGAGAAATCTTCAACTGATGACTGATGTTCATGAGCTCCAAAGACGGCTTTACAAAGAACCTACAGCAGGAGGCAAAAGAAATATTAAAGGTAGATTAGGAAATAAAAAAAACTATAAGGAACTTGAAAATGAATGGAGCGACCGGCTACACGTTTCCAAAAAGCAAAAACAGCGTGTCAGCCGTGGGCAGGACGTCGGGACTTGGACAGCAGACTCACCAGGACCACAGAGCATCCCAGATTCCAGCCTCGGATCCACCACAAGAGCCTTTAATTCCAGTTTAACAAACTTGTTTGGTCTTCTCCTTACACCAACCAAAAAACTTTCCCAACAACAGAACATTTCAAACATCTGAAAATTCCCAACCCCAGAACATTCCCAGCATCCGAACATTCCCAAAATCAGAACATTCCCACCATCCGTACATTCCAAACCTCAGAACATTCCCAGCATCTGAACATTCCCAACATCCGAAAATTCCAGACCAAAAAACATTCCCAACATCCGAACATTCCCAACATCGAGGGACTCTAACCAAGACAGAAATTTAGAGGTTTCAAAACTAAGGGACTCTAAATGTCTGTTTTTGTTAGAGGTTTCAAACCTGAGGGACTATAAACAAAACAGAATTTAGAGGTTTCAAACCTGAGGGACTCCAACCAAAACAGAAATTAGATGTTTCAAACCTGAGGGACTCTAAATGTCTGTTTTGGTTTAAGGTTTCAAACCTGAGGGACTCTAAACAAAAACCAATTTTAAAGGTCCAAACCTGAGGGACTCTAAAGGTTTGTTTTTGTTATAGGTTTCAAACCTGAGGGACTATAAACAAAACAGAATTTACAGGTTCCAAACCTTAGGCACTCTAAAAGTCTGTTTTGGTTAAAGGTTTCAAACCTGAGGGACTCTAAGCAAAACCAATTTTCAAGGTTTCAAACCTGAGGGATTCTAAAGGTTTGTTTTGGTCTAAGATTTCAAACCTGAAAGACTCTAAATATCTGTTTTGGTTTAAGGTTTCAAACCTGAGGGACTCAAACAAAACTGAATTTAGAGGTTTAAAACCTGAGGGACTCTAAAAGTCTGTTTTTGTTAGAGGTTTCAAACCTGAGGGACTATAAACAAAACAGAATTTAGAGGTTTCAAACATGAGGGACTCTAAATATCTGTTTTGGTTTAAGGTTTCAAACCTGAGGGACTCTAAACAAAAACCAATTTTAAAGGTCCAAACCTGAGGGACTCTAAAGGTTTGTTTTGGTTATAGGTTTCAAACCTGAGGGACTATAAACAAAACAGAATTTACAGGTTCCAAACCTTAGGCACTCTAAAAGTCTGTTTTGGTTAAAGGTTTCAAACCTGAGGGACTCTAAGCAAAACCAATTTTCAAGGTGTCAAACCTGAGGGACTGTAAAGGTTTGTTTTGGTCTAAGGTTTCTCTCCTGAGGGACTGTAAATGTCTGTTTTTGTTAGAGGTTTCAAACCTGAGGGACTATAACCAAGACAGACATTTAGAGGTTTAAAACCTGAGGGAGTCAAACAAAACTGAATATAGAGGTTTAAAACCTGAGGGACTCTAAAGGTCTGTTTTGGTTAGAGGTATAGAACCTGAGGGACTCAAATAAAACAGAATTTATAGGTTCCAAACCTGAGGGACTCTAAATGTCTGTTTTGGTTAGAGGTTTCAAACCTGAGGGACTAGAACTAAGACAAACATTTAAAGATTATAAACCTGAGGGACTCCAACCAAAAAAGAATTTAGAGGTTCCAAGCCTGAGGGACTCTAAAGGTCTGTTTTGGTTAGAGGTATAGAACCCGAGGGACTCAAATAAAACAGAATTTAGAGGTTCCAAACCTGAGGGACTCTAAATGTCTGTTTTTGTTAGAGGTTTCAAACCTGAGGGACTCAAACCAAACTGAATTTAGAGGTTTAAAACCTGAGGGACTCTAAATGTCTGTTTTGGTTAGAAGCTTCATACCTGAGGGACCCTAAAAGTCTGTTTTGGTTAGAGGTATCAAACCTGAGGGACTATAACCAAATAAGAATTTAGAGGTATCAAACCTGAGGGACTATAACCAAAGAAGAATTTACAGGTTGCAAAGTTGAGGGACTCTAACCAAAACACAATTTAGAGGTTTAAAACCTGAGGGACTCTAACCAAGACAGACATTTAGAGGTTTCTAACCTGAGGGACTCTAACCAAGACTGACATTTAGAGGTTTAAAACCTGAGGGACTCTAACAAAGACTGACATTTAGAGGTTTCAAACCTGAGGGACTCTAAATGTCTGTTTTGGTTAAAAGTTTTAAACCTGAGGGACTCAAAATGTCTGTTTTGGTTAGAGGTTTCTAACCTGAGGGACTCTAACCAAGACTGACATTTAGAGGTTTAAAACCTGAGGGACTCTAACCAAGACTGACATTTAGAGGTTTAAAACCTGAGGGACTCTAAATGTCGGTTTTGGTTATAAGTTTCAAAACTGAGGGACTCTAACCAAGACAGACATTTAGAGGTTTCTAACCTGAGGGACTCAAACCAAAACAGAATTTAGAGGTTTTAAACCTGAGGGACTATAACCAAAACAGAATTTAGAGGTTGCAAAGTTGAGGGACTCTAAAATGTTTGTTTTGGTTATAAGTTTCAAAACTGAGGGACTCTAACCAAGACAAACATTTAAAGATTATAAACCTGAGGGACTCCAACCAAAACAGAATTTAGAGGTTTCAAACCTGAGGGACTCTAAATGTCTGTTTTGGTTAGAGGTTTCTAACCTGAGGGACTCTAACCAAGAAAGACATTTAGAGGTTTAAAACCTGAGGGACTCTAACCAAGACTGACATTTAGAGGTTTAAAACCTGAGGGACTCAAACCAAACTGAATTTAGAGGTTTAAAACCTGAAGGACTCTAACCAAACTGAATTTGGAGGTTTAAAACCTGAGGGACTCTAACCAAGAGAAACATTTAAAGATTATAAACCTGAGGGACTCCAACCAAAAAAGAATTTAGAGGTTCCAAACCTGAAGGACTCTAAAGGTTTTTTTTGGTTAGAGGTATAAAACCTGAGGGACTCAAATCAAACTGAATTTAGAAGTTTCAAACCTGAACGCCTCTAACCAAAAAAAACAATTCAAGGTTTCAAACCTGAGGGACTCGAAAAGTCTGTTTTGGTTAGAGGTATCAAACCTGAGGGACTCAAACCAAACTGAATTTAGAGGTTAAAAACCTGAGGGACTCTAAAAGTCTGTTTTGGTTAGAGGTATCAAACCTGAGGGACTATAACCAAATAAGAATTTACAGGTTGCAAAGTTGAAGGACTCTAACCAAAACACAATTTAGAGGTTTAAAACCTGAGGGACTCTAACCAAGACAGACATTTAGAGGTTTCTAACCTGAGGGACTCTAACCAAGACTGACATTTAGAGGTTTCTAACCTGAGGGACTCTAACCAAGACTGACATTTAGAGGTTTAAAACCTGAGGGACTCTAACCAAGACTGAAATTTAGAGGTTTCAAACCTGAGGGACTCTAAATGTCTGTTTTGGTTAGAGGTTTCTAACCTGAGGGACTCTAACCAAGACTGACATTTAGAGGTTTAAAACCTGAGGGACTCTAACCAAGACTGACATTTAGAGGTTTTAAACCTGAGGGACTATAACCAAAAAAGACATTCTGAAGTTTTTAAACCTGAGGGACTCTAAATGTCGGTTTTGGTTATAAGTTTCAAAACTGAGGGACTCTAACCAAGACAAACATTTAAAGATTATAAACCTGAGGGACTCCAACCAAAACAGAATTTAGAGGTTCCAAACCTGAGGGACTCTAAAGGTCTGTTTTGGTTAGAGGTATAGAACCTGAGGGACTCAAATGAAACTGGATTTAGAAGTTTCAAACCTGAACGCCTCTAACCAAAAAAAAACAATTCAAGGTTTCAAACCTGAGGGACTCGAAATGTCTGTTTTGGTTAAAGGTTTTAAAGCTGAGGGACTATAACCAAAACAAACATTTCAAGGTTTCAAAGCTTAGGGACTCTAAAAGTCCGTTTTGGTTAGAGGTATCAAACCTGAGGGACTATAACGAAACAAACATTTCAAGGTTTCAAACCTGAGGGACTGTAACCAAAACAGAAATTAGATGTTTCAAACCTGAGGGCCTCTAAATGTCTGTATTGGTTAGAGGTTTCAAACCTGAGCGCCTCTAAATGTCTGTTTTGGTCTAAGGTTTCAAACCTGAGGGACTCTAAATGTCTGTTTTTGTTAGAGGTTTCAAACCTGAGGGACTATAAAAAAAACAGAATTTAGAGGTTTCAAACCTGAGGGACTCCAAACAAAAACCAATTTTAAAGGTCCAAACCTGAGGGACTCTAAAGGTTGGTTTTTGTTATAGGTTTCAAACCTGAAGGACTATAAACAAAACCAATTTTCAAGGTTTCAAACCTGAGGGACTCTAAAGGTTTGTTTTGGTCTAAGATTTCAAACCTGAAAGACTCTAAATATCTGTTTTGGTTTAAGGTTTCAAACCTGAGGGACTCGAAATATCTGTTTTGGTTTAATGTTTCAAACCTGAGGGACTCAAACAAAACTGAATTTAGAGGTTTAAAACCTGAGGGACTCTAAATGTCTGTTTTGGTTAGAAGCTTCATACCTGAGGGACCCTAAAAGTCTTTTTTGCTTAGAGGTCTCAAACCTGAGGGACTATAACCAAAACACAATTTAGAGGTTTAAAGCCTGAGGGACTCTAAATGTCTGTTTTGGTTAGAAGTTTCAAACCTGAGGGACTCTAACCAAGTCAGACATTTAAAGATTATAAACCTGAGGGACTCCAACCAAAACAGAATTTAGAGGTTCCAAACCTGAGGGACTCTAAAAGTCTGTTTTGGTTAGAAGTTTCAAACCTGAGGGACTCTAACCAAGTCAGACATTTAGAGGTTTCAAACTTGAGGGACTCTAAAAGTCTGTTTTGATTAGAGGTATAAAACCTGAGGGACTCAAATCAAACTGAATTTACAAGTTTCAAACCTGAACGCCTCTAACCAAAAAAAACAATTCAAGGTTTCAAACCTGAGGGACTCGAAATGTCTGTTTTGGTTAAAGGTTTTAAAGCTGAGGGACTATAACCAAAACAAACATTTCAAGGTTTCAAAGCTTAGGGACTCTAAAAGTCCGTTTTGGTTAGAGGTATCAAACCTGAGGGACTATAACGAAAACAAACATTTCAAGGTTTCAAACCTGAGGGACTGTAACCAAAACAGAAATTAGATGTTTCAAACCTGAGGGACTCTAAATGTCTGTATTGGTTAGAGGTTTCAAACCTGAGGGACTATAAACAAAACAGAATTTAGAGGTTTCAAACCTTAGGCACTCTAAAAGTCTGTTTTGGTTAAAGGTTTTAAACCTGAGGGACTTTAAGCAAAACCAATTTTCAAGGTTTAAAACCTGAGGGACTCTAAAGGTTTGTTTTGGTCTAAGGTTTCAAACCTGACGGACTCCAAATATCTGTTTTGGTTTAAGGTTTCAAACCTGAGGGACTCAAACAAAACTGAATTTAGAGGTTTAAAACCTGAGGGACTCTAAATGTCTGTTTTTGTTAGAGGTTTCAAACCTGAGGGACTATAACCAAGACAGACATTTAGAGGTTTAAAACCTGAGGGAGTCAAACAAAACTGAATATAGAGGTTTAAAACCTGAGGGACTCTAAAGGTCTGTTTTGGTTAGAGGTATAGAACCTGAGGGACTCAAATAAAACAGAATTTATAGGTTCCAAACCTGAGGGACTCTAAATGTCTGTTTTGGTTAGAGGTTTCAAACCTGAGGGACTAGTACTAAGACAAACATTTAAAGATTATAAACCTGAGGGACTCCAACCAAAAAAGAATTTAGAGGTTCCAAACCTGAGGGACTCTAAAGGTCTGTTTTGGTTAGAGGTATAGAACCCGAGGGACTAAAATAAAACAGAATTTAGAGGTTCCAAACCTGAGGGACTCTAAATGTCTGTTTTTGTTAGAGGTTTCAAACCTGAGGGACTCAAACCAAACTGAATTTAGAGGTTTAAAACCTGAGGGACTCTAAATGTCTGTTTTGGTTAGAGGTATCAAACCTGAGGGACTATAACCAAATAAGAATTTACAGGTTGCAAAGTTGAGGGACTCTAACCAAAACACAATTTAGAGGTTTAAAACCTGAGGGACTCTAACCAAGACAGACATTTAGAGGTTTCTAACCTGAGGGACTCTAACCAAGACTGACATTTAGAGGTTTAAAACCTGAGGGACTCTAACCAAGACTGACATTTAGAGGTTTCAAACCTGAGGGACTCTATATGTCTTTTTTGGTTAAAAGTTTTAAACCTGAGGGACTCTAAATGTCTGTTTTTGTTAGAGGTTTCAAACCTGAGGGACTCAAACCAAACTGAATTTAGAGGTTTAAAACCTGAGGGACTCTAAATGTCTGTTTTGGTTAGAGGTATCAAACCTGAGGGACTATAACCAAATAAGAATTTACAGGTTGCAAAGTTGAGGGACTCTAACCAAAACACAATTTAGAGGTTTAAAACCTGAGGGACTCTAACCAAGACAGACATTTAGAGGTTTCTAACCTGAGGGACTCTAACCAAGACTGACATTTAGAGGTTTAAAACCTGAGGGACTCTAACCAAGACAGACATTTAGAGGTTTCAAACCTGAGGGACTCTAAATGTCTTTTTTGGTTAAAAGTTTTAAACCTGAGGGACTCTAAATGTCTGTTTTGGTTAGAGGTTTCTAACCTGAGGGACTCTAACCAAGACTGACATTTAGAGGTTTAAAACCTGAGGGACTCTAACCAAGACTGACATTTAGAGGTTTAAAACCTGAGGGACTCTAAATGTCGGTTTTGGTTATAAGTTTCAAAACTGAGGGACTCTAACCAAGACAGACATTTAGAGGTTTAAAACCTGAGGGACTCAAACAAAACCAATTTTCAAGGTTTCAAACCTGAGGGACTCTAAAGGTTTGTTTTGGTCTAAGATTTCAAACCTGAAAGACTCTAAATATCTGTTTTGGTTTAAGGTTTCAAACCTGAGGGACTCTAAACAAAAACCAATTTTAAAGGTCCAAACCTGAGGGACTCTAAAGGTTTGTTTTTGTTATAGGTTTCAAACCTGAGGGACTATAAACAAAACCAATTTTCAAGGTTTCAAACCTGAGGGACTCTAAAGGTTTGTTTTGGTCTAAGATTTCAAACCTGAAAGACTCTAAATATCTGTTTTGGTTTAAGGTTTCAAACCTGAGGGACTCGAAATATCTGTTTTGGTTTAATGTTTCAAAGCTGAGGGACTCAAACAAAACTGAATTTAGAGGTTTAAAACCTGAGGGACTCTAAATGTCTGTTTTGGTTAGAAGCTTCATACCTGAGGGACCCTAAAAGTCTTTTTTGGTTAGAGGTATCAAACCTGAGGGACTATAACCAAAACACAATTTAGAGGTTTAAAACCTGAGGGACTCTAAATGTCTGTTTTGGTTAGAGGTTTCAAACCTGAGGGACTCTAACCAAGACTGACATTTAGAGGTTTAAAACCTGTGGGACTCTAAATGTCGGTTTTGGTTATAAGTTTCAAAACTGAGGGACTCTAACCAAGACAAACATTTAAAGATTATAAACCTGAGGGACTCCAACCAAAACAGAATTTAGAGGTTCCAAACCTGAGGGACTCTAAAAGTCTGTTTTGGTTAGAAGTTTCATACCTGAGGGACTCTAATCAAACTGAATTTACAAGTTTCAAACCTGAACGCCTCTAACCAAAAAAAACAATTCAAGGTTTCAAACCTGAGGGACTCGAAATGTCTGTTTTGGTTAAAGGTTTTAAAGCTGAGGGACTATAACCAAAACAAACATTTCAAGGTTTCAAAGCTTAGGGACTCTAAAAGTCTGTTTTGGTTAGAGGTATCAAACCTGAGGGACTATAACGAAAACAAACATTTCAAGGTTTCAAACCTGAGGGACTGTAACCAAAACAGAAAATAGATGTTTCAAACCTGAGGGACTCTAAATGTCTGTATTGGTTAGAGGTTTCAAACCTGAGGGACTATAAACAAAACAGAATTTAGAGGTTTCAAACCTTAGGCACTCTAAAAGTCTGTTTTGGTTAAAGGTTTTAAACTTGAGGGACTTTAAGCAAAACCAATTTTCAAGGTTTAAAACCTGAGGGACTCGAAATGTCTGTTTTGGTTAAAGGTTTTAAAGCTGAGGGACTATAACCAAAACAAACATTTCAAGGTTTCAAAGCTTAGGGACTCTAAATGTCTGTTTTGGTTAGAGGTTTCAAACCTGAGGGACTAGAACTAAGACAAACATTTAAAGATTATAAACCTGAGGGACTCCAACCAAAAAAGAATTTAGAGGTTCCAAACCTGAGGGACTCTAAAGGTCTGTTTTGGTTAGAGGTATAGAACCTGAGGGACTCAAATAAAACAGAATTTAGAGGTTCCAAACCTAAGGGACTCTAAATGTCTGTTTTGGTTAGAGGTATAGAACCTGAGGGACTCAAATAAAACAGAATTTAGAGGTTCCAAACCTGAGGGACTCTAAATGTCTGTTTTTGTTAGAGGTTTCAAACCTGAGGGACTCAAACCAAACTGAATTTAGAGGTTTAAAACCTGAGGGACTCTAAATGTCTGTTTTGGTTAGAAGCTTCATACCTGAGGGACCCTAAAAGTCTGTTTTGGTTAGAGGTATCAAACCTGAGGGACTATAACCAAATAAGAATTTACAGGTTGCAAAGTTGAGGGACTCTAACCAAAACACAATTTAGAGGTTTAAAACCTGAGGGACTCTAACCAAGACAGACATTTAGAGGTTTCTAACCTGAGGGACTCTAACCAAGACTGACATTTAGAGGTTTAAAACCTGAGGGACTCTAACCAAGACTGACATTTAGAGGTTTCAAACCTGAGGGACTCTAAATGTCTGTTTTGGTTAAAAGTTTCAAAACTGAGGGACTCTAACCAAGACAGACATTTAGAGGTTTAAAACCTGAGGGACTCAAACAAAACTGAATTTAGAGGTTTAAAACCTGAGGGACTCTAAAGGTCTGTTTTGGTTAGAGGTATAGAACCTGAGGGACTCAAATAAAACAGAATTTAGAGGTTCCAAACCTGAGGGACTCTAAAGGTCTGTTTTGGTTAGAGGTTTTAAACCTGAGGGACTATAACCAAATAAGAATTTACAGGTTTCAAACTTGAGGGACTCTAAAAGTCTGTTTTGGTTAGAGGTATAAAACCTGAGGGACTCAAATCAAACTGAATTTAGAAGTTTCAAACCTGAACGCCTCTAACCAAAAAAAACAATTCAAGGTTTTAAACCTGAGGGACTCGAAATGTCTGTTTTTGTTAGAGGTTTCAAACCTGAGGGACTCAAGCCAAACTGAATTTAGAGGTTTAAAACCTGAGGGACTCTAAAAGTCTGTTTTGGTTAGAGGTATCAAACCTGAGGGACTATAACCAAATAAGAATTTACAGGTTGCAAAGTTGAAGGACTCTAACCAAAACACAATTTAGAGGTTTAAAACCTGAGGGACTCTAACCAAGACTGACATTTAGAGGTTTAAAACCTGAGGGACTCTAACCAAGACTGACATTTAGAGGTTTCAAACCTGAGGGACTCTAAATGTCTGTTTTGGTTAGAGGTTTTAAACCTGAGGGACTCTAAATGTCTGTTTTGGTTAGAGGTTTCTAACCTGAGGGACTCTAACCAAGACTGACATTTAGAGGTTTAAAACCTGAGGGACTCTAAATGTCTGTTTTGGTTAGAGGTTTCAAACCTGAGGGACTCTAAATGTCTGTTTTGGTTAGAGGTTTTAAACCTGAGGGATTCTAAATGTCTGTTTTGGTTAGAGGTTTCTAACCTGAGGGACTCTAACCAAGACTGACATTTAGAGGTTTAAAACCTGAGAGACTCTAACCAAGACAGACATTTAGAGGTTTAAAACCTGAGGGACTCTAACCAAGACTGAAGTTTAGAGGTTTAAAACCTGAGGGACTCTAACCAAGACAGACATTTAGAGGTTTCTAACCTGAGGGACTCTAACCAAGACTGACATTAAGAGGTTTAAAACCTGAGGGACTCTAACCAAGAGAGACATTTAGAGGTTTAAAACCTGAGGGACTCTAACAAAGAGAGACATTTAGAGGTTTAAAACCTGAGGGACTCTAAATGTCTGTTTTGGTTAGAGGTTTCTAACCTGAGGGACTCTAACCAAGACTGACATTTAGAGGTTTAAAACCTGAGGGACTCTAACCAAGAGAGACATTTAGAGGTTTAAAACCTGAGGGACTCTAACCAAGACTGACATTTAGAGGTTTAAAACCTGAGGGACTCTAACCAAGACTGACATTTAGAGGTTTAAAACCTGAGGGACTCTAACCAAGACAGACATTTAGAGGTTTCTAACCTGAGGGACTCTAACCAAGACTGACATTTAGAGGTTTAAAACCTGAGGGACTCTAACCAAGACTGAAATTTAGAGGTTTCAAACCTGAGGGACTCTAAATGTCTGTTTTGGTTAGAGGTTTCTAACCTGAGGGACTCTAACCAAGACTGACATTTAGAGGTTTTAAACCTGAGGGACTATAACCAAAAAAGACATTCTGAAGTTTTAAAACCTGAGGGACTCTAAATGTCGGTTTTGGTTATAAGTTTCAAAACTGAGGGACTCTAACCAAGACAAACATTTAAAGATTATAAACCTGAGGGACTCCAACCAAAACTGAATTTAGAGGTTCCAAACCTGAGGGACTCTAAATGTCTGTTTTGGTTAGAGGTATAAAACCTGAGGGACTCAAATCAAACTGAATTTACAAGTTTCAAACCTGAACGCCTCTAACCAAAAAAAATAATTCAAGGTTTCAAACCTGAGGGACTCGAAATGTCTGTTTTGGTTAAAGGTTTTAAAGCTGAGGGACTATAACCAAAACAAACATTTCAAGGTTTCAAAGCTTAGGGACACTAAAAGTCCGTTTTGGTTAGAGGTATCAAACCTGAGGGACTATAACGAAACAAACATTTCAAGGTTTCAAACCTGAGGGACTGTAACCAAAACAGAAATTAGATGTTTCAAACCTGAGGGCCTCTAAATGTCTGTATTGGTTAGAGGTTTCAAACCTGAGCGCCTCGAAAATGTCTGTTTTGGTCTAAGGTTTCAAACCTGAGGGACTCTAAATGTCTGTTTTTGTTAGAGGTTTCAAACCTGAGGGACTATAAAAAAAACAGAATTTAGAGGTTTCAAACCTGAGGGACTCTAAACAAAAACCAATTTTAAAGGTCCAAACCTGAGGGACTCTAAAGGTTTGTTTTTGTTATAGGTTTCAATCCTGAGGGACTATAAACAAAACAGAATTTACAGGTTCCAAACCTTAGGCACTCTAAAAGTCTGTTTTGGTTAAAGGTTTCAAACCTGAGGGACTCTAAGCAAAACCAATATTCAAGGTTTCAAACCTGAGGGACTCTAAAGGTTTGTTTTGGTCTAAGATTTCAAACCTGAAAGACTCTAAATATCTGTTTTGGTTTAAGGTTTCAAACCTGAGGGACTCTAAATATCTGTTTTGGTTTAAGGTTTCAAACCTGAGGGACTCAAACAAAACTGAATTTAGAGGTTTAAAACCTGAGGGACTCTAAATGTCTGTTTTTGTTAGAGGTTTCAAACCTGAGGGACTCAAACAAAACTGAATTTAGAGGTTTAAAACCTGAGGGACTCTAAATGTCTGTTTTGGTTAGAAGCTTCATACCTGAGGGACCCTAAAAGTCTTTTTTGGTTAGAGGTATCAAACCTGAGGGAATAAAAACAAAACAGAATTTAGAGGTTTAAAACCTGAGGGACTCTAATTGTCTGTTTTGGTTAGAGGTTTCAAACCTGAGGGACTATAACCAAAACACAATTTAGAGGTTTAAAACCTGAGGGACTCTAACCAAGACTGACATTTAGAGGTTTAAAACCTGAGGGACTCTAACCAAGACAGACATTTAGAGGTTTAAAACCTGAGGGACTCTAACCAAGACTGACATTTAGAGGTTTAAAACCTGAGGGACTCAAACCAAGACAGACATTTAGAGGTTTCTAACCTGAGGGACTATAACCAAGACTGACATTTAGAGGTTTAAAACCTGAGGGACTCTAACCAAGACTGAAATTTAGAGGTTTCAAACCTGAGGGACTCTAAATGTCTGTTTTGGTTAGAGGTTTCTAACCTGAGGGACTCTAACCAAGACTGACATTTAGAGGTTTAAAACCTGAGGGACTCTAACCAAGACTGACATTTAGAGGTTTTAAACCTGAGGGACTCTAAATGTCGGTTTTGGTTGTAAGTTTCAAAACTGAGGGACTCTAACCAAACTGAATTTAGAGGTATAGAACCTGAGGGACTCAAATGAAACTGGATTTAGAAGTTTCAAACCTGAACGCCTCTAACCAAAACAAACATTTCAAGGTTTCAAAGCTTAGGGACTCTAAAAGTCTGTTTTGGTTAGAGGTATCAAACCTGAGGGACTATAACGAAACAAACATTTAAAGGTTTCAAACCTGAGGGACTGTAACCAAAACAGAAATTAGATGTTTCAAACCTGAGGGCCTCTAAATGCCTGTATTGGTTAGAGGTTTCAAACCTGAGCGCCTCTAAATGTCTGTTTTGGTCTAAGGTTTCAAACCTGAGGGACTCTAAATGTCTGTTTTTGTTAGAGGTTTCAAACCTGAGGGACTATAAAAAAAAACAGAATTTAGAGGTTTCAAACCTGAGGGACTCTAAACAAAACAGAATTTACAGGTTCCAAACCTTAGGCACTCTAAAAGTCTGTTTTAGTTAAAGGTTTCAAACCTGAGGGACTCTAAAGGTCTGTTTTGGTTAAAGGTTTCAAACCTGAGGGACTCTAAAGGTCTGTTTTGGTTAAAGGTTTCAAACCTGAGGGACTCTAAAGGTCTGTTTTGGTTAAAGGTTTCAAACCTGAGGGACTCTAAAGGTCTGTTTTGGTTAAAGGTTTCAAACCTGAGGGACTCTAAAGGTCTGTTTTGGTTAAAGGTTTCAAACCTGAGGGACTCTAAAGGTCTGTTTTGGTTAAAGGTTTCAAACCTGAGGGACTCTAAAGGTCTGTTTTGGTTAAAGGTTTCAAACCTGAGGGACTCTAAAGGTCTGTTTTGGTTAAAGGTTTCAAACCTGAGGGACTCTAAAGGTCTGTTTTGGTTAAAGGTTTCAAACCTGAGGGACTCTAAAGGTTTGTTTTGGTTAAAGGTTTCAAACCTGAGGGACTCTAAGCAAAACCAATTTTCAAGGTTTCAAACCTGAGGGACTCTAAAGGTTTGTTTTGGTCTAAGATTTCAAACCTGAAAGACTCTAAATATCTGTTTTGGTTTAAGGTTTCAAACCTGAGGGACTCTAAATATCTGTTTTGGTTTAATGTTTCAAACCTGAGGGACTCAAACAAAACTGAATTTAGAGGTTTAAAACCTGAGGGACTCTAAATGTCTGTTTTGGTTAGAAGCTTCATACCTGAGGGACCCTAAAAGTCTTTTTTGGTTAGAGGTATCAAACCTGAGGGACTATAACCAAATAAGAATTTACAGGTTGCAAAGTTGAAGGACTCTAACCAAAACACAATTTAGAGGTTTAAAACCTGAGGGACTCTAACCAAGACTGACATTTAGAGGTTTAAAACCTGAGGGACTCTAACCAAGACTGACATTTAGAGGTTTCAAACCTGAGGGACTCTAAATGTCTGTTTTGGTTAGAGGTTTAAAACCTGAGGGACTCTAAATGTCTGTTTTGGTTAGAAGCTTCATACCTGAGGGACCCTAAAAGTCTTTTTTGGTTAGAGGTATCAAACCTGAGGGACTATAACCAAATAAGAATTTACAGGTTGCAAAGTTGAAGGACTCTAACCAAGACTGACATTTAGAGGTTTAAAACCTGAGGGACTCTAACCAAGACTGACATTTAGAGGTTTAAAACCTGAGGGACTCTAACCAAGACTGAAATTTAGAGGTTTCAAACCTGAGGGACTCTAAATGTCTGTTTTGGTTAGAGGTTTCTAACCTGAGGGACTCTAACCAAGACTGACATTTAGAGGTTCCAAACCTGAGGGACTCTAAAAGTCTGTTTTGGTTAGAAGTTTCAAACCTGAGGGACTCTAACCAAGTCAGACATTTAGAGGTTTCAAACTTGAGGGACTCTAAAAGTCTGTTTTGGTTAGAGGTATAAAACCTGAGGGACTCAAATCAAACTGAATTTACAAGTTTCAAACCTGAACGCCTCTAACCAAAAAAAACAATTCAAGGTTTCAAACCTGAGGGACTCGAAATGTCTGTTTTGGTTAAAGGTTTTAAAGCTGAGGGACTATAACCAAAACAAACATTTCAAGGTTTCAAAGCTTAGGGACTCTAAATGTCTGTTTTGGTTAGAGGTATCAAACCTGAGGGACTATAACGAAAACAAACATTTCAAGGTTTCAAACCTGAGGGACTGTAACCAAAACAGAAATTAGATGTTTCAAACCTGAGGGACTCTAAATGTCTGTATTGGTTAGAGGTTTCAAACCTGAGGGACTATAAAAAAAACAGAATTTAGAGGTTTCAAACCTTAGGCACTCTAAAAGTCTGTTTTGGTTAAAGGTTTTAAACCTGAGGGACTCTAAGCAAAACCAATTTTCAAGGTTTAAAACCTGAGGGACTCTAAAGGTTTGTTTTGGCCTCAGGTTTCAAACCTGACGGACTCCAAATATCTGTTTTGGTTTAAGGTTTCAAACCTGAGGGACTCAAACAAAACTGAATTTAGAGGTTTAAAACCTGAGGGACTCTAAATGTCTGTTTTTGTTAGAGGTTTCAAACCTGAGGGACTATAACCAAGACAGACATTTAGAGGTTTAAAACCTGAGGGACTCAAACAAAACTGAATTTAGAGGTTTCAAACCTGAGGGACTCTAAAGGTATGTTTTGGTTAGAGGTATAGAACCTGAGGGACTCAAATAAAACAGAATTTAGAGGTTCCAAACCTGAGGGACTCTAAATGTCTGTTTTGGTTAGAGGTTTCAAACCTGAGGCACTAGAACTAAGACAAACATTTAAAGATTATAAACCTGAGGGACTCCAACCAAAACAGAATTTAGAGGTTCCAAACCTGAGGGACTCTAAAGGTCTGTTTTGGTTAGAGGTATAGAACCTGAGGGACTCAAACAAAACTGAATTTAGAGGTTTAAAACCTGAGGGACTCTAAATGTCTGTTTTGGTTAGAAGCTTTATACCTGAGGGACCCTAAAAGTCTGTTTTGGTTAGAGGTATCAAACCTGAGGGACTATAACCAAATAAGAATTTACAGGTTGCAAAGTTGAGGGACTCTAACCAAAACACAATTTAGAGGTTTAAAACCTGAGGGACTCTAACCAAGACAGACATTTAGAGGTATCAAACCTGAGGGACTATAACGAAACAAACATTTCAAGGTTTCAAACCTGAGGGACTGTAACCAAAACAGAAATTAGATGTTTCAAACCTGAGGGCCTCTAAATGTCTGTATTGGTTAGAGGTTTCAAACCTGAGCGCCTCTAAATGTCTGTTTTGGTCTAAGGTTTCAAACCTGAGGGACTCTAAATGTCTGTTTTTGTTAGAGGTTTCAAACCTGAGGGACTATAAAAAAAACAGAATTTAGAGGTTTCAAACCTGAGGGACTCTAAACAAAAACCAATTTTAAAGGTCCAAACCTGAGGGACTCTAAAGGTTTGTTTTTGTTATAGGTTTCAATCCTGAGGGACTATAAACAAAACAGAATTTACAGGTTCCAAACCTTAGGCACTCTAAAAGTCTGTTTTGGTTAAAGGTTTCAACCTGAACGCCTCTAAGCAAAACCAATTTTCAAGGTTTCAAACCTGAGGGACTCTAAAGGTTTGTTTTGGTCTAAGATTTCAAACCTGAAAGACTCTAAATATCTGTTTTGGTTCAAGGTTTCAAACCTGAGGGACTCTAAATATCTGTTTTGGTTTAATGTTTCAAACCTGAGGGACTCAAACAAATCTGAATTTAGATGTTTAAAACCTGAGGGACTCTAAATGTCTGTTTTGGTTAGAAGCTTCATACCTGAGGGACCCTAAAAGTCTTTTTTGGTTAGAGGTATCAAACCTGAGGGACTATAACCAAAACACAATTTAGAGGTTTAAAACCTGAGGGACTCTAACCAAGACTGACATTTAGAGGTTTAAAACCTGAGGGACTCTAACCAAGACAGACATTTAGAGGTTTCTAACCTGAGGGACTCTAACCAAGACTGACATTTAGAGGTTTAAAACCTGAGGGACTCTAACCAAGACTGAAATTTAGAGGTTTCAAACCTGAGGGACTCTAAATGTCTGTTTTGGTTAGAGGTTTCTAAGCTGAGGGACTCTAACCAAGACTGACATTTAGAGGTTTCAAACCTGAGGGACTCTAAAAGTCTGTTTTGGTTAGAAGTTTCAAACCTGAGGGACTCTAACCAAGTCAGACATTTAGAGGTTTCAAACTTGAGGGACTCTAAAAGTCTGTTTTGATTAGAGGTATAAAACCTGAGGGACTCAAATCAAACTGAATTTACAAGTTTCAAACCTGAACGCCTCTAACCAAAAAAAACAATTCAAGGTTTCAAACCTGAGGGACTCGAAATGTCTGTTTTGGTTAAAGGTTTTAAAGCTGAGGGACTATAACCAAAACAAACATTTCAAGGTTTCAAAGCTTAGGGACTCTAAAAGTCTGTTTTGGTTAGAGGTATCAAACCTGAGGGACTATAACGAAAACAAACATTTCAAGGTTTCAAACCTGAGGGACTGTAACCAAAACAGAAATTAGATGTTTCAAACCTGAGGGACTCTAAATGTCTGTATTGGTTAGAGGTTTCAAACCTGAGGGACTATAAACAAAACAGAATTTAGAGGTTTCAAACCTTAGGCACTCTAAAAGTCTGTTTTGGTTAAAGGTTTTAAACCTGAGGGACTTTAAGCAAAACCAATTTTCAAGGTTTAAAACCTGAGGGACTCTAAAGGTTTGTTTTGGTCTAAGGTTTCAAACCTGACGGACTCCAAATATCTGTTTTGGTTTAAGGTTTCAAACCTGAGGGACTCAAACAAAACTGAATTTAGAGGTTTAAAACCTGAGGGACTCTAAATGTCTGTTTTTGTTAGAGGTTTCAAACCTGAGGGACTATAACCAAGACAGACATTTAGAGGTTTAAAACCTGAGGGACTCAAACAAAACTGAATTTAGAGGTTTAAAACCTGAGGGACTCTAAAGGTCTGTTTTGGTTAGAGGTATAGAACCTGAGGGACTCAAATAAAACAGAATTTAGAGGTTCCAAACCTGAGGGACTCTAAATGTCTGTTTTGGTTAGAGGTTTCAAACCTGAGGGACTAGAACTAAGACAAACATTTAAAGATTATAAACCTGAGGGACTCCAACCAAAACAGAATTTAGAGGTTCCAAACCTGAGGGACTCTAAAGGTCTGTTTTGGTTAGAGGTATAGAACCTGAGGGACTCAAATAAAACAGAATTTAGAGGTTCCAAACCTGAGGGACTCTAAATGTCTGTTTTTGTTAGAGGTTTCAAACCTGAGGGACTCAAACCAAACTGAATTTAGAGGTTTAAAACCTGAGGGACTCTAAATGTCTGTTTTGGTTAGAAGCTTCATACCTGAGGGACCCTAAAAGTCTGTTTTGGTTAGAGGTATCAAACCTGAGGGACTATAACCAAATAAGAATTTACAGGTTGCAAAGTTGAGGGACTCTAACCAAAACACAATTTAGAGGTTTAAAACCTGAGGGACTCTAACCAAGACAGACATTTAGAGGTTTCTAACCTGAGGGACTCTAACCAAGACTGACATTTAGAGGTTTAAAACCTGAGGGACTCTAACCAAGACTGACATTTAGAGGTTTTAAACCTGAGGGACTCTAAATGTCTGTTTTGGTTAGAGGTTTCTAACCTGAGGGACTCTAACCAAGACTGACATTTAGAGGTTTAAAACCTGAGGGACTCTAACCAAGACTGACATTTAGAGGTTTAAAACCTGAGGGACTCTAAATGTCGGTTTTGGTTATAAGTTTCAAAACTGAGGGACTCTAACCAAGACAGACATTTAGAGGTTTAAAACCTGAGGTACTCAAACAAAACCAATTTTCAAGGTTTCAAACCTGAGGGACTCTAAAGGTTTGTTTTGGTCTAAGATTTCAAACCTGAAAGACTCTAAATATCTGTTTTGGTTTAAGGTTTCAAACCTGAGGGACTCTAAACAAAAACCAATTTTAAAGGTCCAAACCTGAGGGACTCTAAAGGTTTGTTTTTGTTATAGGTTTCAAACCTGAGGGACTATAAACAAAACCAATTTTCAAGGTTTCAAACCTGAGGGACTCTAAAGGTTTGTTTTGGTCTAAGATTTCAAACCTGAAAGACTCTAAATATCTGTTTTGGTTTAAGGTTTCAAACCTGAGGGACTCGAAATATCTGTTTTGGTTTAATGTTTCAAACCTGAGGGACTCAAACAAAACTGAATTTAGAGGTTTAAAACCTGAGGGACTCTAAATGTCTGTTTTGGTTAGAAGCTTCATACCTGAGGGACCCTAAAAGTCTTTTTTGGTTAGAGGTATCAAACCTGAGGGACTATAACCAAAACACAATTTAGAGGTTTAAAACCTGAGGGACTCTAAATCTGTTTTGGTTAGAGGTTTCAAACCTGAGGGACTATAACCAAGACAGACATTTAGAGGTTTAAAACCTGTGGGACTCTAAATGTCGGTTTTGGTTATAAGTTTCAAAACTGAGGGACTCTAACCAAGACAAACATTTAAAGATTATAAACCTGAGGGACTCCAACCAAAACAGAATTTAGAGGTTCCAAACCTGAGGGACTCTAAAAGTCTGTTTTGGTTAGAAGTTTCAAACCTGAGGGACTCTAACCAAGTCAGACATTTAGAGGTTTCAAACTTGAGGGACTCAAATCAAACTGAATTTACAAGTTTCAAACCTGAACGCCTCTAACCAAAAAAAACAATTCAAGGTTTCAAACCTGAGGGACTCGAAATGTCTGTTTTGGTTAAAGGTTTTAAAGCTGAGGGACTATAACCAAAACAAACATTTCAAGGTTTCAAAGCTTAGGGACTCTAAAAGTCTGTTTTGGTTAGAGGTATCAAACCTGAGGGACTATAACGAAAACAAACATTTCAAGGTTTCAAACCTGAGGGACTGTAACCAAAACAGAAATTAGATGTTTCAAACCTGAGGGACTCTAAATGTCTGTATTGGTTAGAGGTTTCAAACCTGAGGGACTATAAACAAAACAGAATTTAGAGGTTTCAAACCTTAGGCACTCTAAAAGTCTGTTTTGGTTAAAGGTTTTAAACCTGAGGGACTTTAAGCAAAACCAATTTTCAAGGTTTAAAACCTGAGGGACTCGAAATGTCTGTTTTGGTTAAAGGTTTTAAAGCTGAGGGACTATAACCAAAACAAACATTTCAAGGTTTCAAAGCTTAGGGACTCTAAAAGTCTGTTTTGGTTAGAGGTATAGAACCTGAGGGACTAAAATAAAACAGAATTTAGAGGTTCCAAACCTGAGGGACTCTAAATGTCTGTTTTTGTTAGAGGTTTCAAACCTGAGGGACTCAAACCAAACTGAATTTAGAGGTTCCAAACCTGAAGGACCCTAAAAGTCTGTTTTGGTTAGAGGTATCAAACCTGAGGGACTATAACCAAATAAGAATTTACAGGTTGCAAAGTTGAGGGACTCTAACCAAAACACAATTTAGAGGTTTAAAACCTGAGGGACTCTAACCAAGACAGACATTTAGAGGTTTCTAACCTGAGGGACTCTAACCAAGACTGACATTTAGAGGTTTAAAACCTGAGGGACTCTAACCAAGACTGACATTTAGAGGTTTCAAACCTGAGGGACTCTAAATGTCTGTTTTGGTTAAAAGTTTTAAACCTGAGGGACTCTAAATGTCTGTTTTGGTTAGAGGTTTCTAACCTGAGGGACTCTAACCAAGACTGACATTTAGAGGTTTAAAACCTGAGGGACTCTAACCAAGACTGACATTTAGAGGTTTAAAACCTGAGGGACTCTAAATGTCTGTTTTGGTTATAAGTTTCAAAACTGAGGGACTCTAACCAAGACAGACATTTAGAGGTTTAAAACCTGAGGGACTCAAACAAAACCAATTTTCAAGGTTTAAAACCTGAGGGACTCTAAGCAAAACCAATTTTCAAGGTTTCAAACCTGAGGGACTCTAAAGGTTTGTTTTGGTCTAAGATTTCAAACCTGAAAGACTCTAAATATCTGTTTTGGTTTAATGTTTCAAACCTGAGGGACTCTAAACAAAAACCAATTTTAAAGGTCCAAACCTGAGGGACTCTAAAGGTTTGTTTTTGTTATAGGTTTCAAACCTGAGGGACTATAAACAAAACCAATTTTCAAGGTTTCAAACCTGAGGGACTCTAAAGGTTTGTTTTGGTCTAAGATTTCAAACCTGAAAGACTCTAAATATCTGTTTTGGTTTAAGGTTTCAAACCTGAGGGACTCGAAATATCTGTTTTGGTTTAATGTTTCAAACCTGAGGGACTCAAACAAAACTGAATTTAGAGGTTTAAAACCTGAGGGACTCTAAATGTCTGTTTTGGTTAGAAGCTTCATACCTGAGGGACCCTAAAAGTCTTTTTTGGTTAGAGGTATCAAACCTGAGGGACTATAACCAAAACACAATTTAGAGGTTTAAAACCTGAGGGACTCTAAATGTCTGTTTTGGTTAGAGGTTTCAAACCTGAGGGACTCTAACCAAGACTGACATTTAGAGGTTTAAAACCTGAGGGACTCTAAATGTCGGTTTTGGTTATAAGTTTCAAAACTGAGGGACTCTAACCAAGACAAACATTTAAAGATTATAAACCTGAGGGACTCCAACCAAAACAGAATTTAGAGGTTCCAAACCTGAGGGACTCTAAAAGTCTGTTTTGGTTAGAAGTTTCAAACCTGAGGGACTCTAATCAAACTGAATTTACAAGTTTCAAACCTGAACGCCTCTAACCAAAAAAAACAATTCAAGGTTTCAAACCTGAGGGACTCGAAATGTCTGTTTTGGTTAAAGGTTTTAAAGCTGAGGGACTATAACCAAAACAAACATTTCAAGGTTTCAAAGCTTAGGGACTCTAAAAGTCTGTTTTGGTTAGAGGTATCAAACCTGAGGGACTATAACGAAAACAAACATTTCAAGGTTTCAAACCTGAGGGACTGTAACAAAAACAGAAAATAGATGTTTCAAACCTGAGGGACTCTAAATGTCTGTATTGGTTAGAGGTTTCAAACCTGAGGGACTATAAACAAAACAGAATTTAGAGGTTTCAAACCTTAGGCACTCTAAAAGTCTGTTTTGGTTAGAGGTATCAAACCTGAGGGACTATAACGAAAACAAACATTTCAAGGTTTCAAACCTGAGGGACTGTAACCAAAACAGAAAATAGATGTTTCAAACCTGAGGGACTCTAAATGTCTGTATTGGTTAGAGGTTTCAAACCTGAGGGACTATAAACAAAACAGAATTTAGAGGTTTCAAACCTTAGGCACTCTAAAAGTCTGTTTTGGTTAAAGGTTTTAAACTTGAGGGACTTTAAGCAAAACCAATTTTCAAGGTTTAAAACCTGAGGGACTCGAAATGTCTGTTTTGGTTAAAGGTTTTAAAGCTGAGGGACTATAACCAAAACAAACATTTCAAGGTTTCAAAGCTTAGGGACTCTAAATGTCTGTTTTGGTTAGAGGTTTCAAACCTGAGGGACTAGAACTAAGACAAACATTTAAAGATTATAAACCTGAGGGACTCCAACCAAAAAAGAATTTAGAGGTTCCAAACCTGAGGGACTCTAAAGGTCTGTTTTGGTTAGAGGTATAGAACCTGAGGGACTCAAATAAAACAGAATTTAGAGGTTCCAAACCTGAGGGACTCTAAATGTCTGTTTTGGTTAGAGGTATAGAACCTGAGGGACTCAAATAAAACAGAATTTAGAGGTTCCAAACCTGAGGGACTCTAAATGTCTGTTTTTGTTAGAGGTTTCAAACCTGAGGGACTCAAACCAAACTGAATTTAGAGGTTTAAAACCTGAGGGACTCTAAATGTCTGTTTTGGTTAGAAGCTTCATACCTGAGGGACCCTAAAAGTCTGTTTTGGTTAGAGGTATCAAACCTGAGGGACTATAACCAAATAAGAATTTACAGGTTGCAAAGTTGAGGGACTCTAACCAAAACACAATTTAGAGGTTTAAAACCTGAGGGACTCTAACCAAGACAGACATTTAGAGGTTTCTAACCTGAGGGACTCTAACCAAGACTGACATTTAGAGGTTTAAAACCTGAGGGACTCTAACCAAGACTGACATTTAGAGGTTTCAAACCTGAGGGACTCTAAATGTCTGTTTTGGTTAAAAGTTTCAAAACTGAGGGACTCTAACCAAGACAGACATTTAGAGGTTTAAAACCTGAGGGACTCAAACAAAACTGAATTTAGAGGTTTAAAACCTGAGGGACTCTAAAGGTCTGTTTTGGTTAGAGGTATAGAACCTGAGGGACTCAAATAAAACAGAATTTAGAGGTTCCAAACCTGAGGGACTCTAAAGGTCTGTTTTGGTTAGAGGTTTTAAACCTGGGGGACTATAACCAAATAAGAATTTACAGGTTTCAAACTTGAGGGACTCTAAAAGTCTGTTTTGGTTAGAGGTATAGAACCTGAGGGACTCAAATAAAACAGAATTTAGAGGTTCCAAACCTGAGGGACTCTAAATGTCTGTTTTTGTTAGAGGTTTCAAACCTGAGGGACTCAAACCAAACTGAATTTAGAGGTTTAAAACCTGAGGGACTCTAAATGTCTGTTTTGGTTAGAAGCTTCATACCTGAGGGACCCTAAAAGTCTGTTTTGGTTAGAGGTATCAAACCTGAGGGACTATAACCAAATAAGAATTTACAGGTTGCAAAGTTGAGGGACTCTAACCAAAACACAATTTAGAGGTTTAAAACCTGAGGGACTCTAACCAAGACAGACATTTAGAGGTTTCTAACCTGAGGGACTCTAACCAAGACTGACATTTAGAGGTTTAAAACCTGAGGGACTCTAACCAAGACTGACATTTAGAGGTTTCAAACCTGAGGGACTCTAAATGTCTGTTTTGGTTAAAAGTTTCAAAACTGAGGGACTCTAACCAAGACTGACATTTAGAGGTTTAAAACCTGAGGGACTCTAAAGGTCTGTTTTGGTTAGAGGTATAGAACCTGAGGGACTCAAATAAAACAGAATTTAGAGGTTCCAAACCTGAGGGACTCTAAAGGTCTGTTTTGGTTAGAGGTTTTAAACCTGAGGGACTATAACCAAATAAGAATTTACAGGTTTCAAACTTGAGGGACTCTAAAAGTCTGTTTTGGTTAGAGGTATAAAACCTGAGGGACTCAAATCAAACTGAATTTAGAAGTTTCAAACCTGAACGCCTCTAACCAAAAAAAACAATTCAAGGTTTTAAACCTGAGGGACTCGAAATGTCTGTTTTTGTTAGAGGTTTCAAACCTGAGGGACTCAAGCCAAACTGAATTTAGAGGTTTAAAACCTGAGGGACTCTAAAAGTCTGTTTTGGTTAGAGGTATCAAACCTGAGGGACTATAACCAAATAAGAATTTACAGGTTGCAAAGTTGAAGGACTCTAACCAAAACACAATTTAGAGGTTTAAAACCTGAGGGACTCTAACCAAGACTGACATTTAGAGGTTTCAAACCTGAGGGACTCTAAATGTCTGTTTTGGTTAGAGGTTTTAAACCTGAGGGACTCTAAATGTCTGTTTTGGTTAGAGGTTTCTAACCTGAGGGACTCTAACCAAGACTGACATTTAGAGGTTTAAAACCTGAGGGACTCTAACCAAGACTGACATTTAGAGGTTTCAAACCTGAGGGACTCTAAATGTCTGTTTTGGTTAGAGGTTTCAAACCTGAGGGACTCTAAATGTCTGTTTTGGTTAGAGGTTTTAAACCTGAGGGATTCTAAATGTCTGTTTTGGTTAGAGGTTTCTAACCTGAGGGACTCTAACCAAGACTGACATTTAGAGGTTTAAAACCTGAGAGACTCTAACCAAGACAGACATTTAGAGGTTTAAAACCTGAGGGACTCTAACCAAGACTGAAGTTTAGAGGTTTAAAACCTGAGGGACTCTAACCAAGACAGACATTTAGAGGTTTCTAACCTGAGGGACTCTAACCAAGACTGACATTAAGAGGTTTAAAACCTGAGGGACTCTAACCAAGAGAGACATTTAGAGGTTTAAAACCTGAGGGACTCTAACCAAGAGAGACATTTAGAGGTTTAAAACCTGAGGGACTCTAAATGTCTGTTTTGGTTAGAGGTTTCTAACCTGAGGGACTCTAACCAAGACTGACATTTAGAGGTTAAAAACCTGAGGGACTCTAACCAAGAGAGACATTTAGAGGTTTAAAACCTGAGGGACTCTAACCAAGACTGACATTTAGAGGTTTAAAACCTGAGGGACTCTAACCAAGACTGACATTTAGAGGTTTAAAACCTGAGGGACTCTAACCAAGACAGACATTTAGAGGTTTCTAACCTGAGGGACTCTAACCAAGACTGACATTTAGAGGTTTAAAACCTGAGGGACTCTAACCAAGACTGAAATTTAGAGGTTTCAAACCTGAGGGACTCTAAATGTCTGTTTTGGTTAGAGGTTTCTAACCTGAGGGACTCTAACCAAGACTGACATTTAGAGGTTTTAAACCTGAGGGACTATAACCAAAAAAGACATTCTGAAGTTTTAAAACCTGAGGGACTCTAAATGTCGGTTTTGGTTATAAGTTTCAAAACTGAGGGACTCTAACCAAGACAAACATTTAAAGATTATAAACCTGAGGGACTCCAACCAAAACTGAATTTAGAGGTTCCAAACCTGAGGGACTCTAAATGTCTGTTTTGGTTAGAGGTTTCAAACCTGAGGGACTCTAAAGGTTTGTTTTGGTTAGAGGTATAAAACCTGAGGGACTCAAATCAAACTGAATTTACAAGTTTCAAACCTGAACGCCTCTAACCAAAAAAAACAATTCAAGGTTTCAAACCTGAGGGACTCGAAATGTCTGTTTTGGTTAAAGGTTTTAAAGCTGAGGGACTATAACCAAAACAAACATTTCAAGGTTTCAAAGCTTAGGGACACTAAAAGTCCGTTTTGGTTAGAGGTATCAAACCTGAGGGACTATAACGAAACAAACATTTCAAGGTTTCAAACCTGAGGGACTGTAACCAAAACAGAAATTAGATGTTTCAAACCTGAGGGCCTCTAAATGTCTGTATTGGTTAGAGGTTTCAAACCTGAGCGCCTCGAAAATGTCTGTTTTGGTCTAAGGTTTCAAACCTGAGGGACTCTAAATGTCTGTTTTTGTTAGAGGTTTCAAACCTGAGGGACTATAAAAAAAACAGAATTTAGAGGTTTCAAACCTGAGGGACTCTAAACAAAAACCAATTTTAAAGGTCCAAACCTGAGGGACTCTAAAGGTTTGTTTTTGTTATAGGTTTCAATCCTGAGGGACTATAAACAAAACAGAATTTACAGGTTCCAAACCTTAGGCACTCTAAAAGTCTGTTTTGGTTAAAGGTTTCAAACCTGAGGGACTCTAAGCAAAACCAATTTTCAAGGTTTCAAACCTGAGGGACTCTAAAGGTTTGTTTTGGTCTAAGATTTCAAACCTGAAAGACTCTAAATATCTGTTTTGGTTTAAGGTTTCAAACCTGAGGGACTCTAAATATCTGTTTTGGTTTAAGGTTTCAAACCTGAGGGACTCAAACAAAACTGAATTTAGAGGTTTAAAACCTGAGGGACTCTAAATGTCTGTTTTTGTTAGAGGTTTCAAACCTGAGGGACTCAAACAAAACTGAATTTAGAGGTTTAAAACCTGAGGGACTCTAAATGTCTGTTTTGGTTAGAAGCTTCATACCTGAGGGACCCTAAAAGTCTTTTTTGGTTAGAGGTATCAAACCTGAGGGAATAAAAACAAAACAGAATTTAGAGGTTTAAAACCTGAGGGACTCTAATTGTCTGTTTTGGTTAGAGGTTTCAAACCTGAGGGACTATAACCAAAACACAATTTAGAGGTTTAAAACCTGAGGGACTCTAACCAAGACTGACATTTAGAGGTTTAAAACCTGAGGGACTCTAACCAAGACAGACATTTAGAGGTTTAAAACCTGAGGGACTCTAACCAAGACTGACATTTAGAGGTTTAAAACCTGAGGGACTCAAACCAAGACAGACATTAAGAGGTTTCTAACCTGAGGGACTATAACCAAGACTGACATTTAGAGGTTTAAAACCTGAGGGACTCTAACCAAGACTGAAATATAGAGGTTTCAAACCTGAGGGACTCTAAATGTCTGTTTTGGTTAGAGGTTTCTAACCTGAGGGACTCTAACCAAGACTGACATTTAGAGGTTTAAAACCTGAGGGACTCTAACCAAGACTGACATTTAGAGGTTTTAAACCTGAGGGACTCTAAATGTCGGTTTTGGTTATAAGTTTCAAAACTGAGGGACTCTAACCAAACTGAATTTAGAGGTATAGAACCTGAGGGACTCAAATGAAACTGGATTTAGAAGTTTCAAACCTGAACGCCTCTAACCAAAACAAACATTTCAAGGTTTCAAAGCTTAGGGACTCTAAAAGTCTGTTTTGGTTAGAGGTATCAAACCTGAGGGACTATAACGAAACAAACATTTCAAGGTTTCAAACCTGAGGGACTGTAACCAAAAAAGAAATTAGATGTTTCAAACCTCAGGGCCTCTAAATGCCTGTATTGGTTAGAGGTTTCAAACCTGAGCGCCTCTAAATGTCTGTTTTGGTCTAAGGTTTCAAACCTGAGGGACTCTAAATGTCTGTTTTTGTTAGAGGTTTCAAACCTGAGGGACTATAAAAAAAAACAGAATTTAGAGGTTTCAAACCTGAGGGACTCTAAACAAAACAGAATTTACAGGTTCCAAACCTTAGGCACTCTAAAAGTCTGTTTTGGTTAAAGGTTTCAAACCTGAGGGACTCTAAAGGTCTGTTTTGGTTAAAGGTTTCAAACCTGAGGGACTCTAAATATCTGTTTTGGTTAAAGGTTTCAAACCTGAGGGACTCTAAAGGTCTGTTTTGGTTAAAGGTTTCAAACCTGAGGGACTCTAAAGGTCTGTTTTGGTTAAAGGTTTCAAACCTGAGGGACTCTAAAGGTCTGTTTTGGTTAAAGGTTTCAAACCTGAGGGACTCTAAAGGTCTGTTTTGGTTAAAGGTTTCAAACCTGAGGGACTCTAAATGTCTGTTTTGGTTAAAGGTTTCAAACCTGAGGGACTCTAAATGTCTGTTTTGGTTAAAGGTGTCAAACCTGAGGGACTCTAAAGGTTTGTTTTGGTTAAAGGTTTCAAACCTGAGGGACTCTAAGCAAAACCAATTTTCAAGGTTTCAAACCTGAGGGACTCTAAAGGTTTGTTTTGGTCTAAGATTTCAAACCTGAAAGACTCTAAATATCTGTTTTGGTTTAAGGTTTCAAACCTGAGGGACTCTAAATATCTGTTTTGGTTTAATGTTTCAAACCTGAGGGACTCAAACAAAACTGAATTTAGAGGTTTAAAACCTGAGGGACTCTAAATGTCTGTTTTGGTTAGAAGCTTCATACCTGAGGGACCCTAAAAGTCTTTTTTGGTTAGAGGTATCAAACCTGAGGGACTATAACCAAAACACAATTTAGAGGTTTAAAACCTGAGGGACTCTAACCAAGACTGACATTTAGAGGTTTAAAACCTGAGGGACTCTAACCAAGACTGAAATTTAGAGGTTTCAAACCTGAGGGACTCTAAATGTCTGTTTTGGTTAGAGGTTTCTAACCTGAGGGACTCTAACCAAGACTGACATTTAGAGGTTCCAAACCTGAGGGACTCTAAAAGTCTGTTTTGGTTAGAAGTTTCAAACCTGAGGGACTCTAACCAAGTCAGACATTTAGAGGTTTCAAACTTGAGGGACTCTAAAAGTCTGTTTTGGTTAGAGGTATAAAACCTGAGGGACTCAAATCAAACTGAATTTACAAGTTTCAAACCTGAACGCCTCTAACCAAAAAAAACAATTCAAGGTTTCAAACCTGAGGGACTCGAAATGTCTGTTTTGGTTAAAGGTTTTAAAGCTGAGGGACTATAACCAAAACAAACATTTCAAGGTTTCAAAGCTTAGGGACTCTAAAAGTCTGTTTTGGTTAGAGGTATCAAACCTGAGGGACTATAACGAAAACAAACATTTCAAGGTTTCAAACCTGAGGGACTGTAACCAAAACAGAAATTAGATGTTTCAAACCTGAGGGACTCTAAATGTCTGTATTGGTTAGAGGTTTCAAACCTGAGGGACTATAAACAAAACAGAATTTAGAGGTTTCAAACCTTAGGCACTCTAAAAGTCTGTTTTGGTTAAAGGTTTTAAACCTGAGGGACTCTAAGCAAAACCAATTTTCAAGGTTTAAAACCTGAGGGACTCTAAAGGTTTGTTTTGGCCTCAGGTTTCAAACCTGACGGACTCCAAATATCTGTTTTGGTTTAAGGTTTCAAACCTGAGGGACTCAAACAAAACTGAATTTAGAGGTTTAAAACCTGAGGGACTCTAAATGTCTGTTTTTGTTAGAGGTTTCAAACCTGAGGGACTATAACCAAGACAGACATTTAGAGGTTTAAAACCTGAGGGACTCAAACAAAACTGAATTTAGAGGTTTAAAACCTGAGGGACTCTAAAGGTATGTTTTGGTTAGAGGTATAGAACCTGAGGGACTCAAATAAAACAGAATTTAGAGGTTCCAAACCTGAGGGACTCTAAATGTCTGTTTTGGTTAGAGGTTTCAAACCTGAGGCACTAGAACTAAGACAAACATTTAAAGATTATAAACCTGAGGGACTCCAACCAAAACAGAATTTAGAGGTTCCAAACCTGAGGGACTCTAAAGGTCTGTTTTGGTTAGAGGTATAGAACCTGAGGGACTCAAACAAAACTGAATTTAGAGGTTTAAAACCTGAGGGACTCTAAATGTCTGTTTTGGTTAGAAGCTTTATACCTGAGGGACCCTAAAAGTCTGTTTTGGTTAGAGGTATCAAACCTGAGGGACTATAACCAAATAAGAATTTACAGGTTGCAAAGTTGAGGGACTCTAACCAAAACACAATTTAGAGGTTTAAAACCTGAGGGACTCTAACCAAGACAGACATTTAGAGGTATCAAACCTGAGGGACTATAACGAAACAAACATTTCAAGGTTTCAAACCTGAGGGACTGTAACCAAAACAGAAATTAGATGTTTCAAACCTGAGGGCCTCTAAATGTCTGTATTGGTTAGAGGTTTCAAACCTGAGCGCCTCTAAATGTCTGTTTTGGTCTAAGGTTTCAAACCTGAGGGACTCTAAATGTCTGTTTTTGTTAGAGGTTTCAAACCTGAGGGACTATAAAAAAAACAGAATTTAGAGGTTTCAAACCTGAGGGACTCTAAACAAAAACCAATTTTAAAGGTCCAAACCTGAGGGACTCTAAAGGTTTGTTTTTGTTATAGGTTTCAAACCTGAGGGACTATAAACAAAACAGAATTTACAGGTTCCAAACCTTAGGCACTCTAAAAGTCTGTTTTGGTTAAAGGTTTCAAACCTGAACGCCTCTAAGCAAAACCAATTTTCAAGGTTTCAAACCTGAGGGACTCTAAAGGTTTGTTTTGGTCTAAGATTTCAAACCTGAAAGACTCTAAATATCTGTTTTGGTTTAAGGTTTCAAACCTGAGGGACTCTAAATATCTGTTTTGGTTTAATGTTTCAAACCTGAGGGACTCAAACAAATCTGAATTTAGATGTTTAAAACCTGAGGGACTCTAAATGTCTGTTTTGGTTAGAAGCTTCATACCTGAGGGACCCTAAAAGTCTTTTTTGGTTAGAGGTATCAAACCTGAGGGACTATAACCAAAACACAATTTAGAGGTTTAAAACCTGAGGGACTCTAACCAAGACTGACATTTAGAGGTTTAAAACCTGAGGGACTCTAACCAAGACAGACATTTAGAGGTTTCTAACCTGAGGGACTCTAACCAAGACTGACATTTAGAGGTTTAAAACCTGAGGGACTCTAACCAAGACTGAAATTTAGAGGTTTCAAACCTGAGGGACTCTAAATGTCTGTTTTGGTTAGAGGTTTCTAACCTGAGGGACTCTAACCAAGACTGACATTTAGAGGTTCCAAACCTGAGGGACTCTAAAAGTCTGTTTTGGTTAGAAGTTTCAAACCTGAGGGACTCTAACCAAGTCAGACATTTAAAGATTATAAACCTGAGGGACTCCAACCAAAACAGAATTTAGAGGTTCCAAACCTGAGGGACTCTAAAAGTCTGTTTTGGTTAGAAGTTTCAAACCTGAGGGACTCTAACCAAGTCAGACATTTAGAGGTTTCAAACTTGAGGGACTCTAAAAGTCTGTTTTGGTTAGAGGTATAAAACCTGAGGGACTCAAATCAAACTGAATTTACAAGTTTCAAACCTGAACGCCTCTAACCAAAAAAAACAATTCAAGGTTTCAAACCTGAGGGACTCGAAATGTCTGTTTTGGTTAAAGGTTTTAAAGCTGAGGGACTATAACCAAAACAAACATTTCAAGGTTTCAAAGCTTAGGGACTCTAAAAGTCTGTTTTGGTTAGAGGTATCAAACCTGAGGGACTATAACGAAAACAAACATTTCAAGGTTTCAAACCTGAGGGACTGTAACCAAAACAGAAATTAGATGTTTCAAACCTGAGGGACTCTAAATGTCTGTATTGGTTAGAGGTTTCAAACCTGAGCGCCTCTAAATGTCTGTTTTGGTCTAAGGTTTCAAACCTGAGGGACTCTAAATGTCTGTTTTTGTTAGAGGTTTCAAACCTGAGGGACTATAAACAAAACAGAATTTAGAGGTTTCAAACCTTAGGCACTCTAAAAGTCTGTTTTGGTTAAAGGTTTTAAACCTGAGGGACTTTAAGCAAAACCAATTTTCAAGGTTTAAAACCTGAGGGACTCTAAAGGTTTGTTTTGGTCTAAGGTTTCAAACCTGACGGACTCCAAATATCTGTTTTGGTTTAAGGTTTCAAACCTGAGGGACTCAAACAAAACTGAATATAGAGGTTTAAAACCTGAGGGACTCTAAATGTCTGTTTTTGTTAGAGGTTTCAAACCTGAGGGACTATAACCAAGACAGACATTTAGAGGTTTAAAACCTGAGGCAGTCAAACAAAACTGAATATAGAGGTTTAAAACCTGAGGGACTCTAAAGGTCTGTTTTGGTTAGAGGTATAGAACCTGAGGGACTCAAATAAAACAGAATTTATAGGTTCCAAACCTGAGGGACTCTAAATGTCTGTTTTGGTTAGAGGTTTCAAACCTGAGGGACTAGAACTAAGACAAACATTTAAAGATTATAAACCTGAGGGACTCCAACCAAAAAAGAATTTAGAGGTTCCAAACCTGAGGGACTCTAAAGGTCTGTTTTGGTTAGAGGTATAGAACCCGAGGGACTCAAATAAAACAGAATTTAGAGGTTCCAAACCTGAGGGACTCTAAATGTCTGTTTTTGTTAGAGGTTTCAAACCTGAGGGACTCAAACCAAACTGAATTTAGAGGTTTAAAACCTGAGGGACTCTAAATGTCTGTTTTGGTTAGAAGCTTCATACCTGAGGGACCCTAAAAGTCTGTTTTGGTTAGAGGTATCAAACCTGAGGGACTATAACCAAATAAGAATTTACAGGTTGCAAAGTTGAGGGACTCTAACCAAAACACAATTTAGAGGTTTAAAACCTGAGGGACTCTAACCAAGACAGACATTTAGAGGTTTCTAACCTGAGGACTCTAACCAAGACTGACATTTAGAGGTTTAAAACCTGAGGGACTCTAACCAAGACTGACATTTAGAGGTTTTAAACCTGAGGGACTCTAAATGTCTGTTTTGGTTAGAGGTTTCTAACCTGAGGGACTCTAACCAAGACTGACATTTAGAGGTTTAAAACCTGAGGGACTCTAACCAAGACTGACATTTAGAGGTTTAAAACCTGAGGGACTCTAAATGTCGGTTTTGGTTATAAGTTTCAAAACTGAGGGACTCTAACCAAGACAGACATTTAGAGGTTTAAAACCTGAGGGACTCAAACAAAACCAATTTTCAAGGTTTCAAACCTGAGGGACTCTAAAGGTTTGTTTTGGTCTAAGATTTCAAACCTGAAAGACTCTAAATATCTGTTTTGGTTTAAGGTTTCAAACCTGAGGGACTCTAAACAAAAACCAATTTTAAAGGTCCAAACCTGAGGGACTCTAAAGGTTTGTTTTTGTTATAGGTTTCAAACCTGAGGGGACTATAAACAAAACCAATTTTCAAGGTTTCAAACCTGAGGGACTCTAAAGGTTTGTTTTGGTCTAAGATTTCAAACCTGAAAGACTCTAAATATCTGTTTTGGTTTAAGGTTTCAAACCTGAGGGACTCGAAATATCTGTTTTGGTTTAATGTTTCAAACCTGAGGGACTCAAACAAAACTGAATTTAGAGGTTTAAAACCTGAGGGACTCTAAATGTCTGTTTTGGTTAGAAGCTTCATACCTGAGGGACCCTAAAAGTCTTTTTTGGTTAGAGGTATCAAACCTGAGGGACTATAACCAAAACACAATTTAGAGGTTTAAAACCTGAGGGACTCTAAATCTGTTTTGGTTAGAGGTTTCAAACCTGAGGGACTATAACCAAGACAGACATTTAGAGGTTTAAAACCTTTGGGACTCTAAATGTCGGTTTTGGTTATAAGTTTCAAAACTGAGGGACTCTAACCAAGACAAACATTTAAAGATTATAAACCTGAGGGACTCCAACCAAAACAGAATTTAGAGGTTCCAAACCTGAGGGACTCTAAAAGTCTGTTTTGGTTAGAAGTTTCATACCTGAGGGACTCTAATCAAACTGAATTTACAAGTTTCAAACCTGAACGCCTCTAACCAAAAAAAACAATTCAAGGTTTCAAACCTGAGGGACTCGAAATGTCTGTTTTGGTTAAAGGTTTTAAAGCTGAGGGACTATAACCAAAACAAACATTTCAAGGTTTCAAAGCTTAGGGACTCTAAAAGTCTGTTTTGGTTAGAGGTATCAAACCTGAGGGACTATAACGAAAACAAACATTTCAAGGTTTCAAACCTGAGGGACTGTAACCAAAACAGAAAATAGATGTTTCAAACCTGAGGGACTCTAAATGTCTGTATTGGTTAGAGGTTTCAAACCTGAGGGACTATAAACAAAACAGAATTTAGAGGTTTCAAACCTTAGGCACTCTAAAAGTCTGTTTTGGTTAAAGGTTTTAAACCTGAGGGACTTTAAGCAAAACCAATTTTCAAGGTTTAAAACCTGAGGGACTCGAAATGTCTGTTTTGGTTAAAGGTTTTAAAGCTGAGGGACTATAACCAAAACAAACATTTCAAGGTTTCAAAGCTTAGGGACTCTAAAAGTCTGTTTTGGTTAGAGGTATCAAACCTGAGGGACTAGAACTAAGACAAACATTTAAAGATTATAAACCTGAGGGACTCCAACCAAAAAAGAATTTAGAGGTTCCAAACCTGAGGGACTCTAAAGGTCTGTTTTGGTTAGAGGTATAGAACCTGAGGGACTCAAATAAAACAGAATTTAGAGGTTCCAAACCTGAGGGACTCTAAATGTCTGTTTTTGTTAAAGGTTTTAAACCTGAGGGACTTTAAGCAAAACCAATTTTCAAGGTTTAAAACCTGAGGGACTCGAAATGTCTGTTTTGGTTAAAGGTTTTAAAGCTGAGGGACTATAACCAAAACAAACATTTCAAGGTTTCAAAGCTTAGGGACTCTAAATGTCTGTTTTTGTTAGAGGTTTCAAACCTGAGGGACTATAACCAAGACAGACATTTAGAGGTTTAAAACCTGAGGGAGTCAAACAAAACTGAATATAGAGGTTTAAAACCTGAGGGACTCTAAAGGTCTGTTTTGGTTAGAGGTATAGAACCTGAGGGACTCAAATAAAACAGAAATTATAGGTTCCAAACCTGAGGGACTCTAAATGTCTGTTTTGGTTAGAGGTTTCAAACCTGAGGGACTAGAACTAAGACAAACATTTAAAGATTATAAACCTGAGGGACTCCAACCAAAAAAGAATTTAGAGGTTCCAAACCTGAGGGACTCTAAAGGTCTGTTTTGGTTAGAGGTATAGAACCCGAGGGACTCAAATAAAACAGAATTTAGAGGTTCCAAACCTGAGGGACTCTAAATGTCTGTTTTTGTTAGAGGTTTCAAACCTGAGGGACTCAAACCAAACTGAATTTAGAGGTTTAAAACCTGAGGGACTCTAAATGTCTGTTTTGGTTAGAAGCTTCATACCTGAGGGACCCTAAAAGTCTGTTTTGGTTAGAGGTATCAAACCTGAGGGACTATAACCAAATAAGAATTTACAGGTTGCAAAGTTGAGGGACTCTAACCAA
Organism: Xenentodon cancila; assembly: GCA_014839995.1. Classification (NCBI taxonomy): domain Eukaryota; kingdom Metazoa; phylum Chordata; class Actinopteri; order Beloniformes; family Belonidae; genus Xenentodon; species Xenentodon cancila. The sequence goes on along the minus strand of CM026216.1, from coordinate 1,081,920 downwards.
AACACAATTTAGAGGTTTAAAACCTGAGGGACTCTAACCAAGACAGACATTTAGAGGTTTCTAACCTGAGGGACTCTAACCAAGACTGACATTTAGAGGTTTAAAACCTGAGGGACTCTAACCAAGACTGACATTTAGAGGTTTTAAACCTGAGGGACTCTAAATGTCTGTTTTGGTTAGAGGTTTCTAACCTGAGGGACTCTAACCAAGACTGACATTTAGAGGTTTAAAACCTGAGGGACTCTAACCAAGACTGACATTTAGAGGTTTAAAACCTGAGGGACTCTAAATGTCGGTTTTGGTTATAAGTTTCAAAACTGAGGGACTCTAACCAAGACAGACATTTAGAGGTTTAAAACCTGAGGGACTCAAACAAAACCAATTTTCAAGGTTTCAAACCTGAGGGACTCTAAAGGTTTGTTTTGGTCTAAGATTTCAAACCTGAAAGACTCTAAATATCTGTTTTGGTTTAATGTTTCAAACCTGAGGGACTCTAAACAAAAACCAATTTTAAAGGTCCAAACCTGAGGGACTCTAAAGGTTTGTTTTTGTTATAGGTTTCAAACCTGAGGGACTATAAACAAAACCAATTTTCAAGGTTTCAAACCTGAGGGACTCTAAAGGTTTGTTTTGGTCTAAGATTTCAAACCTGAAAGACTCTAAATATCTGTTTTGGTTTAAGGTTTCAAACCTGAGGGACTCTAAATATCTGTTTTGGTTTAATGTTTCAAACCTGAGGGACTCAAACAAAACTGAATTTAGAGGTTTAAAACCTGAGGGACTCTAAATGTCTGTTTTGGTTAGAAGCTTCATACCTGAGGGACCCTAAAAGTCTTTTTTGGTTAGAGGTATCAAACCTGAGGGACTATAACCAAAACACAATTTAGAGGTTTAAAACCTGAGGGACTCTAAATCTGTTTTGGTTAGAGGTTTCAAACCTGAGGGACTATAACCAAGACAGACATTTAGAGGTTTAAAACCTGTGGGACTCTAAATGTCGGTTTTGGTTATAAGTTTCAAAACTGAGGGACTCTAACCAAGACAAACATTTAAAGATTATAAACCTGAGGGACTCCAACCAAAACAGAATTTAGAGGTTCCAAACCTGAGGGACTCTAAAAGTCTGTTTTGGTTAGAAGTTTCAAACCTGAGGGACTCAAATCAAACTGAATTTACAAGTTTCAAACCTGAACGCCTCTAACCAAAAAAAACAATTCAAGGTTTCAAACCTGAGGGACTCGAAATGTCTGTTTTGATTAAAGGTTTTAAAGCTGAGGGACTATAACCAAAACAAACATTTCAAGGTTTCAAAGCTTAGGGACTCTAAAAGTCTGTTTTGGTTAGAGGTATCAAACCTGAGGGACTATAACGAAAACAAACATTTCAAGGTTTCAAACCTGAGGGACTGTAACCAAAACAGAAATTAGATGTTTCAAACCTGAGGGACTCTAAATGTCTGTATTGGTTAGAGGTTTCAAACCTGAGGGACTATAAACAAAACAGAATTTAGAGGTTTCAAACCTTAGGCACTCTAAAAAGTCTGTTTTGGTTAAAGGTTTTAAACCTGAGGGACTTTAAGCAAAACCAATTTTCAAGGTTTAAAACCTGAGGGACTCGAAATGTCTGTTTTGGTTAAAGGTTTTAAAGCTGAGGGACTATAACCAAAACAAACATTTCAAGGTTTCAAAGCTTAGGGACTCTAAAAGTCTGTTTTGGTTAGAGGTATAGAACCTGAGGGACTCAAATAAAACAGAATTTAGAGGTTCCAAACCTGAGGGACTCTAAATGTCTGTTTTGGTTAGAGGTTTCAAACCTGAGGGACTAGAACTAAGACAAACATTTAAAGATTATAAACCTGAGGGACTCGAACCAAGACTTACATTTAGAGGTTCCAAACCTGAGGGACTCTAAAGGTCTGTTTTGGTTAGAGGTATAGAACCTGAGGGACTAAAATAAAACAGAATTTAGAGGTTCCAAACCTGAGGGACTCTAAATGTCTGTTTTTGTTAGAGGTTTCAAACCTGAGGGACTCAAACCAAACTGAATTTAGAGGTTCCAAACCTGAAGGACCCTAAAAGTCTGTTTTGGTTAGAGGTATCAAACCTGAGGGACTATAACCAAATAAGAATTTACAGGTTGCAAAGTTGAGGGACTCTAACCAAAACACAATTTAGAGGTTTAAAACCTGAGGGACTCTAACCAAGACAGACATTTAGAGGTTTCTAACCTGAGGGACTCTAACCAAGACTGACATTTAGAGGTTTAAAACCTGAGGGACTCTAACCAAGACTGACATTTAGAGGTTTCAAACCTGAGGGACTCTAAATGTCTTTTTTGGTTAAAAGTTTTAAACCTGAGGGACTCTAAATGTCTGTTTTGGTTAGAGGTTTCTAACCTGAGGGACTCTAACCAAGACTGACATTTAGAGGTTTAAAACCTGAGGGACTCTAACCAAGACTGACATTTAGAGGTTTAAAACCTGAGGGACTCTAAATGTCTGTTTTGGTTATAAGTTTCAAAACTGAGGGACTCTAACCAAGACAGACATTTAGAGGTTTAAAACCTGAGGGACTCAAACAAAACCAATTTTCAAGGTTTCAAACCTGAGGGACTCTAAAGGTTTGTTTTGGTCTAAGATTTCAAACCTGAAAGACTCTAAATATCTGTTTTGGTTTAATGTTTCAAACCTGAGGGACTCTAAACAAAAACCAATTTTAAAGGTCCAAACCTGAGGGACTCTAAAGGTTTGTTTTTGTTATAGGTTTCAAACCTGAGGGACTATAAACAAAACCAATTTTCAAGGTTTCAAACCTGAGGGACTCTAAAGGTTTGTTTTGGTCTAAGATTTCAAACCTGAAAGACTCTAAATATCTGTTTTGGTTTAAGGTTTCAAACCTGAGGGACTCGAAATATCTGTTTTGGTTTAATGTTTCAAAGCTGAGGGACTCAAACAAAACTGAATTTAGAGGTTTAAAACCTGAGGGACTCTAAATGTCTGTTTTGGTTAGAAGCTTCATACCTGAGGGACCCTAAAAGTCTTTTTTTGGTTAGAGGTATCAAACCTGAGGGACTATAACCAAAACACAATTTAGAGGTTTAAAACCTGAGGGACTCTAAATGTCTGTTTTGGTTAGAGGTTTCAAACCTGAGGAACTCTAACCAAGACTGACATTTAGAGGTTTAAAACCTGTGGGACTCTAAATGTCAGTTTTGGTTATAAGTTTCAAAACTGAAGGACTCTAACCAAGACAAACATTTAAAGATTATAAACCTGAGGGACTCCAACCAAAACAGAATTTAGAGGTTCCAAACCTGAGGGACTCTAAAAGTCTGTTTTGGTTAGAAGTTTCATACCTGAGGGACTCTAATCAAACTGAATTTACAAGTTTCAAACCTGAACGCCTCTAACCAAAAAAAACAATTCAAGGTTTCAAACCTGAGGGACTCGAAATGTCTGTTTTGGTTAAAGGTTTTAAAGCTGAGGGACTATAACCAAAACAAACATTTCAAGGTTTCAAAGCTTAGGGACTCTAAAAGTCTGTTTTGGTTAGAGGTATCAAACCTGAGGGACTATAACGAAAACAAACATTTCAAGGTTTAAAACCTGAGGGACTGTAACCAAAACAGAAAATAGATGTTTCAAACCTGAGGGACTCTAAATGTCTGTATTGGTTAGAGGTTTCAAACCTGAGGGACTATAAACAAAACAGAATTTAGAGGTTTCAAACCTTAGGCACTCTAAAAGTCTGTTTTGGTTAAAGGTTTTAAACCTGAGGGACTTTAAGCAAAACCAATTTTCAAGGTTTAAAACCTGAGGGACTCGAAATGTCTGTTTTGGTTAAAGGTTTTAAAGCTGAGGGACTATAACCAAAACAAACATTTCAAGGTTTCAAAGCTTAGGGACTCTAAAAGTCTGTTTTGGTTAGAGGTATCAAACCTGAGGGACTAGAACTAAGACAAACATTTAAAGATTATAAACCTGAGGGACTCCAACCAAAAAAGAATTTAGAGGTTCCAAACCTGAGGGACTCTAAAGGTCTGTTTTGGTTAGAGGTATAGAACCTGAGGGACTCAAATAAAACAGAATTTAGAGGTTCCAAACCTGAGGGACTCTAAATGTCTGTTTTTGTTAAAGGTTTTAAACCTGAGGGACTTTAAGCAAAACCAATTTTCAAGGTTTAAAACCTGAGGGACTCGAAATGTCTGTTTTGGTTAAAGGTTTTAAAGCTGAGGGACTATAACCAAAACAAACATTTCAAGGTTTCAAAGCTTAGGGACTCTAAATGTCTGTTTTGGTTAGAGGTTTCAAACCTGAGGGACTAGAACTAAGACAAACATTTAAAGATTATAAACCTGAGGGACTCCAACCAAAAAAGAATTTAGAGGTTCCAAACCTGAGGGACTCTAAAGGTCTGTTTTGGTTAGAGGTATAGAACCTGAGGGACTCAAATAAAACAGAATTTAGAGGTTCCAAACCTGAGGGACTCTAAATGTCTGTTTTTGTTAGAGGTTTCAAACCTGAGGGACTCAAACCAAACTGAATTTAGAGGTTTAAAACCTGAGGGACTCTAAATGTCTGTTTTGGTTAGAAGCTTCATACCTGAGGGACCCTAAAAGTCTGTTTTGGTTAGAGGTATCAAACCTGAGGGACTATAACCAAATAAGAATTTACAGGTTGCAAAGTTGAGGGACTCTAACCAAAAAACAATTTAGAGGTTTAAAACCTGAGGGACTCTAACCAAGACAGACATTTAGAGGTTTCTAACCTGAGGGACTCTAACCAAGACTGACATTTAGAGGTTTAAAACCTGAGGGACTCTAACCAAGACTGACATTTAGAGGTTTCAAGCCTGAGGGACTCTAAATGTCTGTTTTGGTTAGAGGTTTTAAACCTGAGGGATTCTAAATGTCTGTTTTGGTTAGAGGTTTCTAACCTGAGGGACTCTAACCAAGACTGACATTTAGAGGTTTAAAACCTGAGAGACTCTAACCAAGACAGACATTTAGAGGTTTAAAACCTGAGGGACTCTAACCAAGACTGAAGTTTAGAGGTTTAAAACCTGAGGGACTCTAACCAAGACAGACATTTAGAGGTTTCTAACCTGAGGGACTCTAACCAAGACTGACATTAAGAGGTTTAAAACCTGAGGGACTCTAAATGTCTGTTTTGGTTAGAGGTTTCTAACCTGAGGGACTCTAACCAAGACTGAAATTTAGAGGTTTAAAACCTGAGGGACTCTAACCAAGAGAGACATTTAGAGGTTTAAAACCTGAGGGACTCTAACCAAGACTGACATTTAGAGGTTTAAAACCTGAGGGACTCTAACCAAGACTGACATTTAGAGGTTTAAAACCTGAGGGACTCTAACCAAGACAGACATTTAGAGGTTTCTAACCTGAGGGACTCTAACCAAGACTGACATTTAGAGGTTTAAAACCTGAGGGACTCTAACCAAGACTGAAATTTAGAGGTTTCAAACCTGAGGGACTCTAAATGTCTGTTTTGGTTAGAGGTTTCTAACCTGAGGGACTCTAACCAAGACTGACATTTAGAGGTTTAAAACCTGAGGGACTCAAACCAAGACAGACATTTAGAGGTTTCTAACCTGAGGGACTATAACCAAGACTGACATTTAGAGGTTTAAAACCTGAGGGACTCTAACCAAGACTGAAATTTAGAGGTTTCAAACCTGAGGGACTCTAAATGTCTGTTTTGGTTAGAGGTTTCTAACCTGAGGGACTCTAACCAAGACTGACATTTAGAGGTTTAAAACCTGAGGGACTCTAACCAAGACTGACATTTAGAGGTTTTAAACCTGAGGGACTCTAAATGTCGGTTTTGGTTATAAGTTTCAAAACTGAGGGACTCTAACCAAACTGAATTTAGAGGTATAGAACCTGAGGGACTCAAATGAAACTGGATTTAGAAGTTTCAAACCTGAACGCCTCTAACCAAAACAAACATTTCAAGGTTTCAAAGCTTAGGGACTCTAAAAGTCTGTTTTGGTTAGAGGTATCAAACCTGAGGGACTATAACGAAACAAACATTTCAAGGTTTCAAACCTGAGGGACTGTAACCAAAACAGAAATTAGATGTTTCAAACCTGAGGGCCTCTAAATGTCTGTATTGGTTAGAGGTTTCAAACCTGAGCGCCTCTAAATGTCTGTTTTGGTCTAAGGTTTCAAACCTGAGGGACTCTAAATGTCTGTTTTTGTTAGAGGTTTCAAACCTGAGGGACTATAAAAAAAAAACAGAATTTAGAGGTTTCAAACCTGAGGGACTCTAAACAAAACAGAATTTACAGGTTCCAAACCTTAGGCACTCTAAAAGTCTGTTTTGGTTAAAGGTTTCAAACCTGAGGGACTCTAAGCAAAACCAATTTTCAAGGTTTCAAACCTGAGGGACTCTAAAGGTTTGTTTTGGTCTAAGATTTCAAACCTGAAAGACTCTAAATATCTGTTTTGGTTTAAGGTTTCAAACCTGAGGGACTCTAAATATCTGTTTTGGTTTAATGTTTCAAACCTGAGGGACTCAAACAAAACTGAATTTAGAGGTTTAAAACCTGAGGGACTCTAAATGTCTGTTTTGGTTAGAAGCTTCATACCTGAGGGACCCTAAAAGTCTTTTTTGGTTAGAGGTATCAAACCTGAGGGACTATAACCAAAACACAATTTAGAGGTTTAAAACCTGAGGGACTCTAACCAAGACTGACATTTAGAGGTTTAAAACCTGAGGGACTCTAACCAAGACTGAAATTTAGAGGTTTCAAACCTGAGGGACTCTAAATGTCTGTTTTGGTTAGAGGTTTCTAACCTGAGGGACTCTAACCAAGACTGACATTTAGAGGTTCCAAACCTGAGGGACTCTAAAAGTCTGTTTTGGTTAGAAGTTTCAAACCTGAGGGACTCTAACCAAGTCAGACATTTAGAGGTTTCAAACTTGAGGGACTCTAAAAGTCTGTTTTGGTTAGAGGTATAAAACCTGAGGGACTCAAATCAAACTGAATTTACAAGTTTCAAACCTGAACGCCTCTAACCAAAAAAAACAATTCAAGGTTTCAAACCTGAGGGACTCGAAATGTCTGTTTTGGTTAAAGGTTTAAAAGCTGAGGGACTATAACCAAAACAAACATTTCAAGGTTTCAAAGCTTAGGGACTCTAAAAGTCTGTTTTGGTTAGAGGTATCAAACCTGAGGGACTATAACGAAAACAAACATTTCAAGGTTTCAAACCTGAGGGACTGTAACCAAAACAGAAATTAGATGTTTCAAACCTGAGGGACTCTAAAAGTCTGTTTTGGTTAGAAGTTTCAAACCTGAGGGACTCTAACCAAGTCAGACATTTAGAGGTTTCAAACTTGAGGGACTCTAAAAGTCTGTTTTGGTTAAAGGTTTTAAACCTGAGGGACTCTAAGCAAAACCAATTTTCAAGGTTTAAAACCTGAGGGACTCTAAAGGTTTGTTTTGGCCTCAGGTTTCAAACCTGACGGACTCCAAATATCTGTTTTGGTTTAAGGTTTCAAACCTGAGGGACTCAAACAAAACTGAATTTAGAGGTTTAAAACCTGAGGAACACTAAATGTCTGTTTTTGTTAGAGGTTTCAAACCTGAGGGACTATAACCAAGACAGACATTTAGAGGTTTAAAACCTGAGGGACTCAAACAAAACTGAATTTAGAGGTTTAAAACCTGAGGGACTCTAAAGGTCTGTTTTGGTTAGAGGTATAGAACCTGAGGGACTCAAATAAAACAGAATTTAGAGGTTCCAAACCTGAGGGACTCTAAATGTCTGTTTTGGTTAGAGGTTTCAAACCTGAGGCACTAGAACTAAGACAAACATTTAAAGATTATAAACCTGAGGGACTCCAACCAAAACAGAATTTAGAGGTTCCAAACCTGAGGGACTCTAAAGGTCTGTTTTGGTTAGAGGTATAGAACCTGAGGGACTCAAACAAAACTGAATTTAGAGGTTTAAAACCTGAGGGACTCTAAATGTCTGTTTTGGTTAGAAGCATTATACCTGAGGGACCCTAAAAGTCTGTTTTGGTTAGAGGTATCAAACCTGAGGGACTATAACCAAATAAGAATTTACAGGTTGCAAAGTTGAGGGACTCTAACCAAAACACAATTTAGAGGTTTAAAACCTGAGGGACTCTAACCAAGACAGACATTTAGAGGTATCAAACCTGAGGGACTATAACGAAACAAACATTTCAAGGATTCAAACCTGAGGGACTGTAACCAAAACAGAAATTAGATGTTTCAAACCTGAGGGCCTCTAAATGTCTGTATTGGTAAGAGGTTTCAAACCTGAGCGCCTCTAAATGTCTGTTTTGGTCTAAGGTTTCAAACCTGAGGGACTCTAAATGTCTGTTTTTGTTAGAGGTTTCAAACCTGAGGGACTATAAAAAAAACAGAATTTAAAGGTCCAAACCTGAGGGACTCTAAAGGTTTGTTTTTGTTATAGGTTTCAAACCTGAGGGACTATAAACAAAACAGAATTTACAGGTTCCAAACCTTAGGCACTCTAAAAGTCTGTTTTGGTTAAAGGTTTCAAACCTGAACGCCTCTAAGCAAAACCAATTTTCAAGGTTTCAAACCTGAGGGACTCTAAATATCTGTTTTGGTTTAATGTTTCAAACCTGAGGGACTCAAACAAATCTGAATTTAGATGTTTAAAACCTGAGGGACTCTAAATGTCTGTTTTGGTTAGAAGCTTCATACCTGAGGGACCCTAAAAGTCTTTTTTGGTTAGAGGTATCAAACCTGAGGGACTATAACCAAAACACAATTTAGAGGTTTAAAACCTGAGGGACTCTAACCAAGACTGACATTTAGAGGTTTAAAACCTGAGGGACTCTAACCAAGACAGACATTTAGAGGGTTCTAACCTGAGGGACTCTAACCAAGACTGACATTTAGAGGTTTAAAACCTGAGGGACTCTAACCAAGACTGAAAATTAGAGGTTTCAAACCTGAGGGACTCTAAATGTCTGTTTTGGTTAGAGGTTTCTAACCTGAGGGACTCTAACCAAGACTGACATTTAGAGGTTCCAAACCTGAGGGACTCTAAATGTCTGTTTTGGTTAGAAGTTTCAAACCTGAGGGACTCTAACCAAGTCAGACATTTAGAGGTTTCAAACTTGAGGGACTCTAAAAGTCTGTTTTGGTTAGAGGTATAAAACCTGAGGGACTCAAATCAAACTGAATTTACAAGTTTCAAACCTGAACGCCTCTAACCAAAAAAAACAATTCAAGGTTTCAAACCTGAGGGACTCGAAATGTCTGTTTTGGTTAAAGGTTTTAAAGCTGAGGGACTATAACCAAAAAAAAACATTTCAAGGTTTCAAAGCTTAGGGACTCTAAAAGTCTGTTTTGGTTAGAGGTATCAAACCTGAGGGACTATAACGAAAACAAACATTTCAAGGTTTCAAACCTGAGGGACTGTAACCAAAACAGAAATTAGATGTTTCAAACCTGAGGGACTCTAAATGTCTGTATTGGTTAGAGGTTTCAAACCTTAGGGACTATAAACAAAACAGAATTTAGAGGTTTCAAACCTTAGGCACTCTAAAAGTCTGTTTTGGTTAAAGGTTTTAAACCTGAGGGACTTTAAGCAAAACCAATTTTCAAGGTTTAAAACCTGAGGGACTCTAAAGGTTTGTTTTGGTCTAAGGTTTCAAACCTGACGGACTCCAAATATCTGTTTTGGTTTAAGGTTTCAAACCTGAGGGACTCAAACAAAACTGAATTTAGAGGTTTAAAACCTGAGGGACTCTAAATGTCTGTTTTTGTTAGAGGTTTCAAACCTGAGGGACTATAACCAAGACAGACATTTAGAGGTTTAAAACCTGGACTCAAACAAAACTGAATTAGAGGTTAAACCTGAGGGACTCTAAAGGTCTGTTTTGGTTAGAGGTATAGAACCTGAGGGACTCAAAAAAAACAGAATTTAGAGGTTCCAAACCTGAGGGACTCTAAATGTCTGTTTTGGTTAGAGGTTTCAAACCTGAGGGACTAGAACTAAGACAAACATTTAAAGATTATAAACCTGAGGGACTCCAACCAAAACAGAATTTAGAGGTTCCAAACCTGAGGGACTAAAAAGGTCTGTTTTGGTTAGAGGTATAGAACCTGAGGGACTCAAATAAAACAGAATTTAGAGGTTCCAAACCTGAGGGACTCTAAATGTCTGTATTTTTAAGAGGTTTCAAACCTGAGGGACTCAAACCAAACTGAGTTTAGAGGTTTAAAACCTGAGGGACTCTAAAAGTCTGTTTTGGTAGAGGTATCAAACCTGAGGGACTATAACCAAATAAGAATTTACAGGTTGCAAAGTTGAAGGACTCTAACCAAAACACAATTTAGAGGTTTAAAACCTGAGGGACTCTAACCAAGACAGACATTTAGAGGTATCAAACCTGAGGGACTATAACGAAACAAACATTTCAAGGATTCAAACCTGAGGGACTGTAACCAAAACAGAAATTAGATGTTTCAAACCTGAGGGCCTCTAAATGTCTGTATTGGTTAGAGGTTTCAAACCTGAGCGCCTCTAAATGTCTGTTTTGGTCTAAGGTTTCAAACCTGAGGGACTCTAAATGTCTGTTTTTGTTAGAGGTTTCAAACCTGAGGGACTATAAAAAAAAACAGAATTTAGAGGTTTCAAACCTGAGGGACTCTAAACAAAAACCAATTTTAAAGGTCCAAACCTGAGGGACTCTAAAGGTTTGTTTTTGTTATAGGTTTCAAACCTGAGGGACTATAAACAAAACAGAATTTACAGGTTCCAAACCTTAGGCACTCTAAAAGTCTGTTTTGGTTAAAGGTTTCAAACCTGAACGCCTCTAAGCAAAACCAATTTTCAAGGTTTCAAACCTGAGGGACTCTAAATATCTGTTTTGGTTTAATGTTTCAAACCTGAGGGACTCAAACAAATCTGAATTTAGATGTTTAAAACCTGAGGGACTCTAAATGTCTGTTTTGGTTAGAAGCTTCATACCTGAGGGACCCTAAAAGTCTTTTTTGGTTAGAGGTATCAAACCTGAGGGACTATAACCAAAACACAATTTAGAGGTTTAAAACCTGAGGGACTCTAACCAAGACTGACATTTAGAGGTTTAAAACCTGAGGGACTCTAACCAAGACAGACATTTAGAGGGTTCTAACATGAGGGACTCTAACCAAGACTGACATTTAGAGGTTTAAAACCTGAGGGACTCTAACCAAGACTGAAAATTAGAGGTTTCAAACCTGAGGGACTCTAAATGTCTGTTTTGGTTAGAGGTTTCTAACCTGAGGGACTCTAACCAAGACTGACATTTAGAGGTTCCAAACCTGAGGGACTCTAAAAGTCTGTTTTGGTTAGAAGTTTCAAACCTGAGGGACTCTAACCAAGTCAGACATTTAGAGGTTTCAAACTTGAGGGACTCTAAAAGTCTGTTTTGGTTAGAGGTATAAAACCTGAGGGACTCAAATCAAACTGAATTTACAAGTTTCAAACCTGAACGCCTCTAACCAAAAAAAACAATTCAAGGTTTCAAACCTGAGGGACTCGAAATGTCTGTTTTGGTTAAAGGTTTTAAAGCTGAGGGACTATAACGAAAACAAACATTTCAAGGTTTCAAAGCTTAGGGACTCTAAAAGTCCGTTTTGGTTAGAGGTATCAAACCTGAGGGACTATAACGAAAACAAACATTTCAAGGTTTCAAACCTGAGGGACTGTAACCAAAACAGAAATTAGATGTTTCAAACCTGAGGGACTCTAAATGTCTGTATTGGTTAGAGGTTTCAAACCTTAGGGACAATAAACAAAACAGAATTTAGAGGTTTCAAACCTTAGGCACTCTAAAAGTCTGTTTTGGTTAAAGGTTTTAAACCTGAGGGACTTTAAGCAAAACCAATTTTCAAGGTTTAAAACCTGAGGGACTCTAAAGGTTTGTTTTGGTCTAAGGTTTCAAACCTGACGGACTCCAAATATCTGTTTTGGTTTAAGGTTTCAAACCTGAGGGACTCAAACAAAACTGAATTTAGAGGTTTAAAACCTGAGGGACTCTAAATGTCTGTTTTTGTTAGAGGTTTCAAACCTGAGGGACTATAACCAAGACAGACATTTAGAGGTTTAAAACCTGAGGGACTCTAAAGGTCTGTTTTGGTTAGAGGTATAGAACCTGAGGGACTCAAAAAAAACAGAATTTAGAGGTTCCAAACCTGAGGGACTCTAAATGTCTGTTTTGGTTAGAGGTTTCAAACCTGAGGGACTAGAACTAAGACAAACATTTAAAGATTATAAACCTGAGGGACTCCAACCAAAACAGAATTTAGAGGTTCCAAACCTGAGGGACTAAAAAGGTCTGTTTTGGTTAGAGGTATAGAACCTGAGGGACTCAAATAAAACAGAATTTAGAGGTTCCAAACCTGAGGGACTCTAAATGTCTGTATTTGTTAGAGGTTTCAAACCTGAGGGACTCAAACCAAACTGAGTTTAGAGGTTTAAAACCTGAGGGACTCTAAAAGTCTGTTTTGGTAGAGGTATCAAACCTGAGGGACTATAACCAAATAAGAATTTACAGGTTGCAAAGTTGAAGGACTCTAACCAAAACACAATTTAGAGGTTTAAAACCTGAGGGACTCTAACCAAAACACAATTTAGAGGTTTAAAACCTGAGGGACTCTAACCAAGACAGACATTTAGAGGTTTCTAACCTGAGGGACTCTAACCAAGACTGACATTTAGAGGTTTAAAACCTGAGGGACTCTAACCAAGACTGACATTTAGAGGTTTAAAACCTGAGGGACTCTAACCAAGACTGAAGTTTAGAGGTTTAAAACCTGAGGGACTCTAACCAAGACTGAAGTTTAGAGGTATCAAACCTGAGGGACTATAACCAAATAAGAATTTACAGGTTGCAAAGTTGAGGGACTCTAACCAAAACACAATTTAGAGGTTTAAAACCTGAGGGACTCTAACCAAGACAGACATTTAGAGGTTTCTAACCTGAGGGACTCTAACCAAGACTGACATTTAGAGGTTTAAAACCTGAGGGACTCTAAATGTCTGTTTTGGTTAAAAGTTTTAAACCTGAGGGACTCTAACCAAGACTGACATTTAGAGGTTTAAAACCTGAGGGACTCAAACAAAACTGAATTTAGAGGTTTAAAACCTGAGGGACTCTAAAGGTCTGTTTTGGTTAGAGGTATAGAACCTGAGGGACTCAAATAAAACAGAATTTAGAGGTTCCAAACCTGAGGGACTCTAAATGTCTGTTTTGGTTAGAGGTTTCAAACCTGAGGGACTAGAACCAAGACAAAAATTTAAAGATTATAAACCTGAGGGACTCCACCCAAAACAGAATTTAGAGGTTCCAAACCTGAGGGACTCTAAAGGTCTGTTTTGGTTAGAGGTATAGAACCTGAGGGACTCAAATCAAACTGAATTTAGAAGTTTCAAACCTGAACGCCTCTAACCAAAAAAAACAATTCAAGGTTTTAAACCTGAGGGACTCGAAATGTCTGTTTTTGTTAGAGGTTTCAAACCTGAGGGACTCAAACCAAACTGAATTTAGAGGTTTAAAACCTGAGGGACTCTAACCAAGAGAAACATTTAAAGATTATAAACCTGAGGGACTCCAACCAAAAAAGAAATTTAGAGGTTCCAAACCTGAAGGACTCTAAAGGTTTGTTTTGGTTAGAGGTATAAAACCTGAGGGACTCAAATCAAACTGAATTTAGAAGTTTCAAACCTGAACGCCTCTAACCAAAAAAAACAATTCAAGGTTTCAAACCTGAGGGACTCGAAATGTCTGTTTTTGTTAAAAGTTTTAAAGCTGAGGGACTCAAACCAAACTGAATTTAGAGGTTTAAAACCTGAGGGACTCTAACCAAGAGAAACATTTAAAGATTATAAACCTGAGGGACTCCAACCAAAAAAGAAATTTAGAGGTTCCAAACCTGAAGGACTCTAAAGGTTTGTTTTGGTTAGAGGTATAAAACCTGAGGGACTCAAATAAAACTGAATTTAGAAGTTTCAAACCTGAACGCCTCTAACCAAAAAAAACAATTCAAGGTTTCAAACCTGAGGGACTCGAAATGTCTGTTTTTGTTAAAAGTTTTAAAGCTGAGGGACTCAAACCAAACTGAATTTAGAGGTTTAAAACCTGAGGGACTCTAAAAGTCTGTTTTGGTTAGAGGTATCAAACCTGAGGGACTATAACCAAATAAGAATTTACAGGTTGCAAAGTTGAAGGACTCTAACCAAAACACAATTTAGAGGTTTAAAACCTGAGGGACTCTAACCAAGACAGACATTTAGAGGTTTCTAACCTGAGGGACTCTAACCAAGACTGACATTTAGAGGTTTAAAACCTGAGGGACTCTAACCAAGACTGACATTTAGAGGTTTCAAACCTGAGGGACTCTAAATGTCTGTTTTGGTTAGAGGTTTTAAACCTGAGGGACTCTAAATGTCTGTTTTGGTTAGAGGTTTCTAACCTGAGGGACTCTAACCAAGACTGACATTTAGAGGTTTAAAACCTGAGGGACTCTAACCAAGACAGACATTTAGAGGTTTAAAACCTGAGGGACTCTAACCAAGACTGAAGTTTAGAGGTTTAAAACCTGAGGGACTCTAACCAAGACAGACATTTAGAGGTTTCTAACCTGAGGGACTCTAACCAAGACTGACATTTAGAGGTTTAAAACCTGAGGGACTCTAACCAAGAGAGACATTTAGAGGTTTAAAACCTGAGGGACTCTAACCAAGACTGACATTTAGAGGTTTAAAACCTGAGGGACTCTAAATGTCTGTTTTGGTTAGAGGTTTCTAACCTGAGGGACTCTAACCAAGACTGACATTTAGAGGTTTAAAACCTGAGGGACTCTAACCAAGAGAGACATTTAGAGGTTTAAAACCTGAGGGACTCTAACCAAGACTGACATTTAGAGGTTTAAAACCTAAAGGACTCTAACCAAGACTGACATTTACAGGTTTAAAACCTGAGGGACTCTAACCAAGACTGACATTTAGAGGTTTCTAACCTGAGGGACTCTAACCAAGACTGACATTTAGAGGTTTAAAACCTGAGGGACTCTAACCAAGACTGAAATTTAGAGGTTTCAAACCTGAGGGACTCTAAATGTCTGTTTTGGTTAGAGGTTTCTAACCTGAGGGACTCTAACCAAGACTGACATTTAGAGGTTTCAAACCTGAGGGACTCTAAATGTCTGTTTTGGTTAGAGGTTTTAAACCTGAGGGACTCTAAATGTCTGTTTTGGTTAGAGGTTTCTAACCTGAGGGACTCTAACCAAGACTGACATTTAGAGGTTTAAAACCTGAGGGACTCTAACCAAGACTGACATTTAGAGGTTTCAAACCTGAGGGACTCTAAATGTCTGTTTTGGTTAGAGGTTTTAAACCTGAGGGACTCTAAATGTCTGTTTTGGTTAGAGGTTTCTAACCTGAGGGACTCTAACCAAGACTGACATTTAGAGGTTTAAAACCTGAGGGACTCTAACCAAGACAGACATTTAGAGGTTTAAAACCTGAGGGACTCTAACCAAGACTGAAGTTTAGAGGTTTAAAACCTGAGGGACTCTAACCAAGACAGACATTTAGAGGTTTCTAACCTGAGGGACTCTAACCAAGACTGACATTTAGAGGTTTAAAACCTGAGGGACTCTAACCAAGAGAGACATTTAGAGGTTTAAAACCTGAGGGACTCTAACCAAGACTGACATTTAGAGGTTTAAAACCTGAGGGACTCTAAATGTCTGTTTTGGTTAGAGGTTTCTAACCTGAGGGACTCTAACCAAGACTGACATTTAGAGGTTTAAAACCTGAGGGACTCTAACCAAGAGAGACATTTAGAGGTTTAAAACCTGAGGGACTCTAACCAAGACTGACATTTAGAGGTTTAAAACCAGAGGGACTCTAACCAAGACTGACATTTACAGGTTTAAAACCTGAGGGACTCTAACCAAGACAGACAATTAGAGGTTTCTAACCTGAGGGACTCTAACCAAGAATGACATTTAGAGGTTTAAAACCTGAGGGACTCTAACCAAGACTGAAATTTAGAGGTTTCAAACCTGAGGGACTCTAAATGTCTGTTTTGGTTAGAGGTTTCTAACCTGAGGGACTCTAACCAAGACTGACATTTAGAGGTTTTAAACCTGAGGGACTATAACCAAAAAAGACATTCTGAAGTTTTAAAACCTGAGGGACTCTAAATGTCGGTTTTGGTTATAAGTTTCAAAACTGAGGGACTCTAACCAAGACAAACATTTAAGATTATAAACCTGAGGGACTCCAACCAAAACAGAATTTAGAGGTTCCAAACCTGAGGGACTCTAAAGGTTTGTTTTGGTTAGAGGTATAAAACCTGAGGGACTCAAATCAAACTGGATTTAGAAGTTTCAAACCTGAACGCCTCTAACCAAAAAAAACAATTCAAGGTTTCAAACCTGAGGGACTATAACCAAAACAAACATTTCAAGGTTTCAAAGCTTAGGGACTCTAAAAGTCCGTTTTGGTTAGAGGTATCAAACCTGAGGGACTATAACGAAACAAACATTTCAAGGTTTCAAACCTGAGGGACTGTAACCAAAACAGAAATTAGATGTTTCAAACCTGAGGGACTCTAAATGTCTGTTTTGGTTAGAGGTTTCAAACCTGAGCGCCTCTAAATGTCTGTTTTGGTCTAAGGTTTCAAACCTGAGGGACTCTAAATGCCTGTTTTTGTTAGAGGTTTCAAACCTGAGGGACTATAAAAAAAACAGAATTTAGAGGTTTCAAACCTGAGGGACTCTAAACAAAAACCAAATTTAAAGGTCCAAACCTGAGGGACTCTAAAGGTTTGTTTTTGTTATAGGTTTCAATCCTGAGGGACTATAAAAAAAACAGAATTTAGAGGTTTCAAACCTGAGGGACTATAAACAGAACAGAATTTACAGGTTCCAAACCTTAGGCACTCTAAAAGTCTGTTTTGGTTAAAGGTTTCAAACCTGAGGGACTCTAAGCAAAACCAATTTTCAAGGTTTCAAACCTGAGGGACTCTAAAGGTTTGTTTTGGTCTAAGATTTCAAACCTGAAAGACTCTAAATATCTGTTTTGGTTTAAGGTTTCAAACCTGAGGGACTCTAAATATCTGTTTTGGTTTAAGGTTTCAAACCTGAGGGACTCAAACAAAACTGAATTGAGAGGTTTAAAACCTGAGGGACTCTAAATGTCTGTTTTGGTTAGAAGCTTCATACCTGAGGGACCCTAAAAGTCTTTTTTGGTTAGAGGTATCAAACCTGAGGGACTATAACCAAATAAGAATTTAGAGGTTTCAAACCTGAGGGACTCTAAATGTCAGTTTTGGTTAGAGGTATAAAACCTGAGGGACTCAAATCAAACTGAATTTAGAAGTTTCAAAACCTGAACGCCTCTAACCAAAAAAAAACAATTCAAGGTTTCAAACCTGAGGGACTCGAAATGTCTGTTTTTGTTAGAGGTTTCAAACCTGAGGGACTCAAACCAAACTGAATTTAGAGGTTTAAAACATGAGGGACTCTAAAAGTCTGTTTTGGTTAGAGGTATCAAACCTGAGGGACTATAACCAAATAAGAATTTACAGGTTGCAAAGTTGAAGGACTCTAACCAAAACACAATTTAGAGGTTTAAAACCTGAGGGACTCTAAATGTCTGTTTTGGTTAGAGGTTTCTAACCTGAGGGACTCTAACCAAGACTGACATTTAGAGGTTTAAAACCTGAGGGACTCTAACCAAGACTGACATTTAGAGGTTTAAAACCTGAGGGACTCTAACCAAGACTGAAATTTAGAGGTTTCAAACCTGAGGGACTCTAAATGTCTTTTTTGGTTAGAGGTTTAAAACCTGAGGGACTCTAACCAAGACTGACATTTAGAGGTTTTAAACCTGAGGGACTATAACCAAAAAAGACATTCTGAAGTTTTAAAACCTGAGGGACTCTAAATGTCGGTTTTGGTTATAAGTTTCAAACCTGAGGGACTAGAACTAAGACAAACATTTAAAGATTATAAACCTGAGGGACTCCAACCAAAACAGAATTTAGAGGTTCCAAACCTGAGGGACTCTAAAGGTTTGTTTTGGTTAGAGGTATAAAACCTGAGGGACTCAAATCAAACTGAATTTAGAAGTTTCAAACCTGAACGCCTCTAACCAAAAAAAACAATTCAAGGTTTCAAACCTGAGGGACTCGAAATGTCTGTTTTGGTTAAAGGTTTTAAAGCTGAGGGACTATAACCAAAACAAACATTTCAAGGTTTCAAAGCTTAGGGACTGTAACCAAAACAGAAATGAGATGTTTCAAACCTGAGGGACTATAACCAAAACAAACATTTCAAGGTTTCAAAGCTTAGGGACTCTAAAAGTCTGTATTGGTTAGAGGTTTCAAACCTGAGCGCCTCTAAATGTCTGTTTTGGTCTAAGGTTTCAAACCTGAGGGACTATAAAAAAAACAGAATTTAGAGGTTTCAAACATGAGGGACTCTAAATATGTGTTTTGGTTTAAGGTTTCAAACCTGAGGGACTCTAAACAAAAACCAATTTTAAAGGTCCAAACCTGAAGGACTCTAAAGGTTTGTTTTGGTTAAAGGTTTAAAACCTGAGGAACTCTAACCAAAACCAGTTTTCAAGGTCCAAACCTGAAGGACTCAAACCAAAACAGAATTTAGATGTTTCAAACCTGAGGGAATCTAAATTTGGTTATGGTTAGAGGTATAAAACCTGACAGACTTTAACCAAAACACAATTTAGAGGTTTAAAACCTGAGGGACTCTAAATTTGGTTATGGTTAGAGGTTTTAAACCTGAGGGACTATGACCAAGACAGACATTTAGAGGTTTCAAACCTGAGGGAATTAAATCAAACTGAATTTAAAAGTTTCAAACCTGAGGGACTCTAAATGTCTTTTTTGGTTAAAGGTTTTAAACCTGAGGAACTCTAACCAAAACCAATTTTCAAGGTCCAAACCTGAGGGACTCGAAATGTCTGTTTAGGTTAGAGGTTTCAAACCTGAGGGACTCTAAATGTCTGTTTTGGTTAGAGGTTTCAAACCTGAGGGACTATAACCAAGACAGACATTTTGAGGTTTAAAACCTGAGGGACTCTAAATGTCTTTTTTGGTTAAAGGTTTTAAACCTGAAAAACTTTAACCAAAACCAATTTTCAAGGTCCAAACCTGAGGGACTCGAAATGTCTGTTTTGGTTAGACGTTTCAAACCTGAGGGACTCTAACCAAGTCAGACATTTAGAGGTTTCAAACTTGAGGGACTCTAAAAGTCTGTTTTGGTTAGAGGTTTCAAACCTGAGGGACTCAAATCAAACTGAATTTAGAAGTTTCAAACCTGAATGCCTCTAACCAGAAAAAACAATTCAAGGTTTCAAACCTGAGGGACTCGAAATGTCTGTTTTGGTTAGAGGTATAAAACCTGAGGGACTCTAAATGTCTGTTTTTATTAGAGGTTTCAAACCTGAGGGACTATAACCAAATAAGAATTTAGAGGTTTCAAACCTGAGGGACTCTAACCAAAACCAATTTTCAAGTTTTAAAACCTGAGGGTCTCTAAATGTCAGTTTTGGTTAGAGGTTTCAAACCCGAGGGACTATAACCAAAACAGAATTTAGAGGTTGCAAAGTTGCGGGACTCTAAATGTCTGTTTTGATTAGAGGTTTCAAACCTGAGAGACTCTGAATGTCTGTTTTGGTTAGAGGTTTCTAACCCGAGGGACTATAACTAAAACACAATTTAGAGGTTGAAAACCTGAGGGACGCTAAATGTCTGTTTTGGTTAGAGGCTTCAAACCTGAGGGACTCTAACCAAGACTGACATTTAGAGGTTTAAACCTGAGGGACTCTAAATGTCTGTTTTGATTAGAGGTTTCAAACCTGAGAGACTCTGAATGTCTGTTTTGGTTAGAGGTTTCAAACCCGAGGGACTATAACCAAAACAGAATTTAGAGGTTTATAACCTGAGGGAGTCTAAAAGTCTGTTTTGGTTAGAGGTTTAAAACCTGAGGGACTCTAAATGTCTGTTTTGGTTAGAAGTTTCAAACCCGAGGGACTATAACCAAAACAGAATTTAGAGGTTTAAAACCTGAGGGACTCTAAATGTCTGTTTTGGTTAGAAGTTTCAAACCCGAGGGACTATAACCAAAAAAGAATTTAGAGGTTGCAAAGTTGCGGGACTCTAAATGTCTGTTTTGATTAGAGGTTTCAAACCTGAGAGACTCTAAATGTCTGTTTTGGTTAAAAGTTTTAAACCTGAGGGACTCTAAATGTCTGTTTTGGTTAGAGGTTTCTAACCTGAGGGACTCTAACCAAGACAGACATTTAGAGGTTTAAAACCTGAGGGACTCTAACCAAGACAGACATTTAGAGGGACTATAAAACTGAGGGACTATAACCAAAACAAACATTTATCGGTTTTAAACCAGAGGGACTTTAAATGTTTGTTTTGGTTAAAGGTTTTAAAGCTGAGGGACTCAAACCAAAACTGAATTTAGAGGTTTCAAACCTGAGAGACGCTAACCAAGACAGACATTTAGAGGTTTAAAACCAGAGGGACTCTAAATGTCTGTTTTGGTTAGAGGTTTCAAACCTGAGGGACTATAACCAAGACAGACATTTAGAGGTTTCAAACCTGAGGGACTCTAAATGTCTGTTTTGGTTAGAGGTTTCTAACCTGAGGGACTCTAACCAAGACAGACATTTAGAGGTTCCAAACCTGAGGGACTCTAAATGTCTGTTTTGGTTAGAGGTTTCAAACCTGAGGGACTCTAAACAATAAAGACATTTTGAAGTTTTAAAACCTGAGGGACTCTAAATGTCGGTTTTGGTTATAAGTTTCAAAACTGAGGGACTCTAACCAAGACAAACATTTAAAGATTATAAACCTGAGGGACTCCAACCAAAACTGAATTTAGAGGTTCCAAACCTGAGGGACTCTAAATGTCTGTTTTGGTTAGAGGTTTCAAACCTGAGGGACTCAAACAAAACTGAATTTAGAGGTTTAAAACCTGAGGGACTCTAAATTTCTGTTTTGGTTAGAGGTATCAAACCTGAGGGACTAAAACCAAATAAGAATTTAGAGGTTTAAAACCTGAGGGACTCTAACCAAGACTGACATTTAGAGGTTTAAAACCTGAGGGACTCTAACCAAAACAGACATTTAGAGGTTTCAAACCTGAGGGACTCTAAATGTCTGTTTTGGTTAGAGGTTTCAAACCTGAGGGACTCTAAACAAAAAAGACATTTTGAAGTTTTAAAACCTGAGGGACTCTAAATGTCGGTTTTGGTCATAAGTTTCAAAACTGAGGGACTCTAACCAAGACAAACATTTAAAGATTATAAACCTGAGGGACTCCAACCAAAACAGAATTTAGAGGTTCCAAACCTGAGGGACTCTAAAGGTCTGTTTTGGTTAGAGGTATAGAACCTGAGGGACTGTAACCAAAACAGAATTTAGAGGTTGCAAAGTTGAGGGACTCTAAATGTCTGTTTTCATTAGAGGTTTCAAACCTGAGTGACTCTGAATGTCTGTTTTGGTTAGAGGTTTAAAACCTGAGGGACTATAACCAAGACAGACATTTTTAGGTTTAAAACCTGAGGGACTCTAAATGTCTTTTTTGGTTAAAGGTTTTAAACCTGAAAAACTTTAACCAAAACCAATTTTCAAGGTCCAAACCTGAAGGACTCGAAATGTCTGTTTTGGTTAGACGTTTCAAACCTGAGGGACTATAACCAAGTCAGACATTTAGAGGTTTCAAACTTGAGGGACTCTAAAAGTCTGTTTTGGTTAGAGGTTTCAAACCTGAGGGACTCTAAAGGTTTGTTTTGGTTAGAGGTATAAAACCTGAGGGACTCAAATCAAACTGAATTTAGAAGTTTCAAACCTGAATGCCTCTAACCAGAAAAAACAATTCAAGGTTTCAAACCTGAGGGACTCGAAATGTCTGTTTTGGTTAGAGGTATAAAACCTGAGGGACTCTAAATGTCTGTTTTTATTAGAGGTTTCAAACCTGAGGGACTCTAACCAAAACCAATTTTCAAGTTTTAAAACCTGAGGGTCTCTAAATGTCAGTTTTGGTTAGAGGTTTCAAACCCGAGGGACTATAACCAAAACAGAATTTAGAGGTTGCAAAGTTGCGGGACTCTAAATGTCTGTTTTGATTAGAGGTTTCAAACCTGAGAGACTCTGAATGTCTGTTTTGGTTAGAGGTTTCAAACCCGAGGGACTATAACTAAAACACAATTTAGAGGTTGAAAACCTGAGGGACGCTAAATGTCTGTTTTGGTTAGAGGCTTCAAACCTGAGGGACTCTAACCAAGACTGACATTTAGAGGTTTAAACCTGAGGGACTCTAAATGTCTGTTTTGGTTAGAGGTTTCAAACCCGAGGGACTCTTACCAAAACAGAATTTAGAGGTTTAGAACCTGAGGGAGTCTAAAAGTCTGTTTTGGTTAGAGGTTTAAAACCTGAGGGACTCTAAATGTCTGTTTTGGTTAGAAGTTTCAAACCCGAGGGACTATAACCAAAACAGAATTTAGAGGTTGCAAAGTTGCGGGACTCTAAATGACTGTTTTGATTAGAGGTTTCAAACCTGAGAGACTCTGAATGTCTGTTTTGGTTAGAGGTTTCAAACCTGACAGACTCTAACCAAGACAGACATTTAGAGGTTTAAAACCTGAGGGACTCTAACCAAGACAGACATTTAGAGGTTTAAAAACTGAGGGACTCTAACCAAAACAGAATTTAGAGGCTGCAAAGTTGAGGGACTCTTACCAAGACAGACATTTAGAGGTTTCAAACCTGAGGGACTCTTACCAAAACAGAATTTAGAGGTTTAGAACCTGAGGGAGTCTAAAAGTCTGTTTTGGTTAGAGGTTTAAAACCTGAGGGACTCTAAATGTCTGTTTTGGTTAGAGGTTTCAAACCCGAGGGACTATAACTAAAACACAATTTAGAGGTTGAAAACCTGAGGGACTCTAAATGTCTGTTTTGGTTAGAGGTTTCTAACCTGAGGGACTCTAACCAAGACTGACATTTAGAGGTTTAAACCTGAGGGACTCTAAATGTCTGTTTTGGTTAGAGGTTTCAAACCCGAGGGACTATAACCAAAACAGAATTTAGAGGTTTCAAACCTGAGGGACTCTTACCAAAACAGAATTTAGAGGTTTAGAACCTGAGGGAGTCTAAAAGTCTGTTTTGGTTAGAGGTTTAAAACCTGAGGGACTCTAAATGTCTGTTTTGGTTAGAAGTTTCAAACCCGAGGGACTATAACCAAAACAGAATTTAGAGGTTTCAAACCTGAGGGACTATAACCAAAACAGAATTTAGAGGTTTAAAACCTGAGGGACTCTAAATGTCTGTTTTGGTTAGAAGTTTCAAACCCGAGGGACTATAACCAAAAAAGAATTTAGAGGTTGCAAAGTTGCGGGACTCTAAATGTCTGTTTTGATTAGAGGTTTCAAACCTGAGAGACTCTAAATGTCTGTTTTGGTTAAAAGTTTTAAACCTGAGGGACTCTAAATGTCTGTTTTGATTAGAGGTTTCAAACCTGAGAGACTCTAAATGTCTGTTTTGGTTAAAAGTTTTAAACCTGAGGGACTC
This sequence comes from Xenentodon cancila, assembly GCA_014839995.1. NCBI lineage: Eukaryota > Metazoa > Chordata > Actinopteri > Beloniformes > Belonidae > Xenentodon > Xenentodon cancila. The sequence continues at coordinate 1,058,288 of CM026216.1, read as the reverse complement.
TAAATGTCTGTTTTGATTAGAGGTTTCTAACCTGAGAGACTCTAAATGTCTGTTTTGGTTAAAAGTTTTAAACCTGAGGGACTCTAAAAGTCTGTTTTGGTTAGAGGTTTCAAACCTGAGGGACTCTAAAGGTTTGTTTTGGTTAGAGGTATAAAACCTGAGGGACTCAAATCAAACTGAATTTAGAAGTTTCAAACCTGAATGCCTCTAACCAGAAAAAACAATTCAAGGTTTCAAACCTGAGGGACTCGAAATGTCTGTTTTGGTTAGAGGTATAAAACCTGAGGGACTCTAAATGTCTGTTTTTATTAGAGGTTTCAAACCTGAGGGACTCTAACCAAAACCAATTTTCAAGTTTTAAAACCTGAGGGTCTCTAAATGTCAGTTTTGGTTAGAGGTTTCAAACCCGAGGGACTATAACCAAAACAGAATTTAGAGGTTGCAAAGTTGCGGGACTCTAAATGTCTGTTTTGATTAGAGGTTTCAAACCTGAGAGACTCTGAATGTCTGTTTTGGTTAGAGGTTTCAAACCCGAGGGACTATAACTAAAACACAATTTAGAGGTTGAAAACCTGAGGGACGCTAAATGTCTGTTTTGGTTAGAGGCTTCAAACCTGAGGGACTCTAACCAAGACTGACATTTAGAGGTTTAAACCTGAGGGACTCTAAATGTCTGTTTTGGTTAGAGGTTTCAAACCCGAGGGACTCTTACCAAAACAGAATTTAGAGGTTTAGAACCTGAGGGAGTCTAAAAGTCTGTTTTGGTTAGAGGTTTAAAACCTGAGGGACTCTAAATGTCTGTTTTGGTTAGAAGTTTCAAACCCGAGGGACTATAACCAAAACAGAATTTAGAGGTTGCAAAGTTGCGGGACTCTAAATGTCTGTTTTGATTAGAGGTTTCAAACCTGAGAGACTCTGAATGTCTGTTTTGGTTAGAGGTTTCAAACCTGAGGGACTCTAACCAAGACAGACATTTAGAGGTTTAAAACCTGAGGGACTCTAACCAAGACAGACATTTAGAGGTTTAAAAACTGAGGGACTCTAACCAAAACAGAATTTAGAGGCTGCAAAGTTGAGGGACTCTTACCAAGACAGACATTTAGAGGTTTCAAACCTGAGGGACTCTTACCAAAACAGAATTTAGAGGTTTAGAACCTGAGGGAGTCTAAAAGTCTGTTTTGGTTAGAGGTTTAAAACCTGAGGGACTCTAAATGTCTGTTTTGGTTAGAGGTTTCAAACCCGAGGGACTATAACTAAAACACAATTTAGAGGTTGAAAACCTGAGGGACTCTAAATGTCTGTTTTGGTTAGAGGTTTCTAACCTGAGGGACTCTAACCAAGACTGACATTTAGAGGTTTAAACCTGAGGGACTCTAAATGTCTGTTTTGGTTAGAGGTTTCAAACCTGAGGGACTATAACCAAAACAGAATTTAGAGGTTTCAAACCTGAGGGACTCTTACCAAAACAGAATTTAGAGGTTTAGAACCTGAGGGAGTCTAAAAGTCTGTTTTGGTTAGAGGTTTAAAACCTGAGGGACTCTAAATGTCTGTTTTGGTTAGAAGTTTCAAACCCGAGGGACTATAACCAAAACAGAATTTAGAGGTTTCAAACCTGAGGGACTATAACCAAAACAGAATTTAGAGGTTTAAAACCTGAGGGACTCTAAATGTCTGTTTTGGTTAGAAGTTTCAAACCCGAGGGACTATAACCAAAACAGAATTTAGAGGTTGCAAAGTTGCGGGACTCTAAATGTCTGTTTTGATTAGAGGTTTCAAACCTGAGAGACTCTAAATGTCTGTTTTGGTTAAAAGTTTTAAACCTGAGGGACTCTAAATGTCTGTTTTGATTAGAGGTTTCAAACCTGAGAGACTCTAAATGTCTGTTTTGGTTAAAAGTTTTAAACCTGAGGGACTCTAAATGTCTGTTTTGGTTAGAGGTTTCTAACCTGAGGGACTCTAACCAAGACAGACATTTAGAGGTTTAAAACCTGAGGGACTCTAACCAAGACAGACATTTAGAGGTTTAAAAACTGAGGGACTATAACCAAAACAAACATTTATAGGTTTTAAACCAGAGGGACTTTAAATGTTTGTTTTGGTTAAAGGTTTTAAAGCTGAGGGACTCAAACCAAAACTGAATTTAGAGGTTTCAAACCTGAGAGACGCTAACCAAGACAGACATTTAGAGGTTTAAAACCAGAGGGACTCTAAATGTCTGTTTTGGTTAGAGGTTTCAAACCTGAGGGACTATAACCAAGACAGACATTTAGAGGTTTCAAACCTGAGGGACTCTAAATGTCTGTTTTGGTTAGAGGTTTCTAACCTGAGGGACTCTAACCAAGACAGACATTTAGAGGTTCCAAACCTGAGGGACTCTAAATGTCTGTTTTGGTTAGAGGTTTCAAACCTGAGGGACTCTAAACAATAAAGACATTTTGAAGTTTTAAAACCTGAGGGACTCTAAATGTCGGTTTTGGTTATAAGTTTCAAAACTGAGGGACTCTAACCAAGACAAACATTTAAAGATTATAAACCTGAGGGACTCCAACCAAAACTGAATTTAGAGGTTCCAAACCTGAGGGACTCTAAATGTCTGTTTTGGTTAGAGGTTTCAAACCTGAGGGACTCTAAACAAAAAAGACATTTTGAAGTTTTAAAACCTGAGGGACTCTAAATGTCTGTTTTGGTTAGAGGTATAGAACCTGAGGGACTCAAATAAAACAGAATTTAGAGGTTTCAAACCTGAGGGACTCTAAATTTCTGTTTTTGTTAGAGGTTTCAAACCTGAGGGACTCAAACAAAACTGAATTTAGAGGTTTAAAACCTGAGGGACTCTAAATTTCTGCTTTGGTTAGAGGTATCAAACCTGAGGGACTAAAACCAAATAAGAATTTAGAGGTTGCAAAGTTGAGGGACTGTAACCAAAACACAATTTAGAGGTTTAAAACCTGAGGGACTCTATCCAAGACTGACATTTAGAGGTTTAAAACCTGAGGGACTCTAACCAAAACAGACATTTAGAGGTTTCAAACCTGAGGGACTCTAAATGTCTGTTTTGGTTAGAGGTTTCAAACCTGAGGGACTCTAAACAAAAAAGACATTTTGAAGTTTTAAAACCTGAGGGACTCTAAATGTCGGTTTTGGTCATAAGTTTCAAAACTGAGGGACTCTAACCAAGACAAACATTTAAAGATTATAAACCTGAGGGACTCCAACCAAAACAGAATTTAGAGGTTTCAAAGTTGAGGGACTCTAAATGTCTGTTTTCATTAGAGGTTTCAAACCTGAGTGACTCTGAATGTCTGTTTTGGTTAGAGGTTTAAAACCTGAGGGACTATAACCAAGACAGACATTTAGAGGTTTCAAACCTGAGGGAATTAAATCAAACTGAATTTAAAAGTTTAAAAACTGAGCGCCTCTAAATGTCTTTTTTGGTTAAAGGTTTTAAACCTGAGGAACTCTAAACAAAACCAATTTTCAAGGTCCAAACCTGAGGGACTCGAAATGTCTCTTTAGGTTAGAGGTTTCAAACCTGAGGGACTCTAAACAAAACAGACATTTTGAAGCCTTAAAACCTGAGGGACTCTAAATGTCTGTTTTGGTTATAAGTTTCAAAACTGAGGGACTCTAACCAAGACAAACATTTAAAGATTATAAACCTGAGGGACTCCAACCAAAACAGAATTTAGAGGTTCCAAACCTGAGGGACTCTAAAGGTCTGTTTTGGTTAGAGGTATAGAACCTGAGGGACTCAAATAAAACAGAATTTAGAGGTCCAAACCTGAGGGACTCTAAATGTCTGTTTTGGTTAGAGGTTTCAAACCTGAGGGACTATAAAGGTCTGTTTTGGTTAGAGGTATAGAACCTGAGGGACTCAAATAAAACAGAATTTAGAGGTTTCAAACCTGAGGGACTCTAAACAAAAAAGAAATTTTGAAGTTTTAAAACCTGAGGGAGTCTAAATGTCTGTTTTGGTTATAAGTTTCAAAACTGAGGGACTCTAACCAAGACAAACATTTAAAGATTATAAACCTGAGGGACTCCAACCAAAACAGAATTTAGAGGTATAAAACCTGAGGGACTCAAATAAAACTGAATTTAGAAGTTTCAAACCAGAACGCCTCTAACCAAAAAAAACAATTCAAGGTTTCAAACCTGAGGGACTTGAACTGTCTGTTTTGGTTAAAGGTTTTAAAGCTGAGGGACTCTAAAAGTCTGTTTTGGTTAGAGGTATCAAACCTGAGGGACTATAACCAAAACAGAATTTACAGGTTGCAAAGTTGAAGGACTCTAACCAAAACACAATTTAGAGGTTTAAAACCTGAGGGACTCTAACCAAGACAGACATTTAGAGGTTTCTAACCTGAGGGACTCTAACCAAGACTGACATTTAGAGGTTTAAAACCTGAGGGACTCTAACCAAGACTGAAATTTAGAGGTTTCAAACCTGAGGGACTCTAAATGTCTGTTTTGGTTAGAGGTTTCTAACCTGAGGGACTCTAACCAAGACTGAATTTAGAGGTTTCAAACCTGAGAGACGCTAACCAAGACAGACATTTAGAGGTTTAAAACCAGAGGGACTCTAAATGTCTGTTTTGGTTAGAGGTTTAAAACCTGAGGGACTATAACCAAGACAGACATTTAGAGGTTTCAAACCTGAGGGACTATAACCAAGACTGACATTTAGAGGTTTAAAACCTGAGGGACTCTAACCAAGACTGAAATTTAGAGGTTTCAAACCTGAGGGACTCTAACCAAGACTGACATTTAGAGGTTTAAAACCTGAGGGACTCTAACCAAGACTGAAATTTAGAGGTTTCAAACCTGAGGGACTCTAAATGTCGGTTTTGGTTATAAGTTTCAAACCTGAGGGACTCCAACCAAAACAGAATTTAGAGGTTCCAAACCTGAGGGACTCTAAAGGTTTGTTTTGGTTAGAGGTATAAAACCTGAGGGACTCAAATCAAACTGGATTTAGAAGTTTCAAACCTGAACGCCTCTAACCAAAAAAAACAATTCAAGGTTTCAAACCTGAGGGACTATAACCAAAACAAACATTTCAAGGTTTCAAAGCTTAGGGACTCTAAAAGTCCGTTTTGGTTAGAGGTATCAAACCTGAGGGACTATAACGAAACAAACATTTCAAGGTTTCAAACCTGAGGGACTTTATCCAAAACAGAATTTAGAGGGATCAAACCTGAGCGCCTCTAAATGTCTTTTTTGTTAGAGGTTTCAAACATGAGGGACTCTAACCAAAACCAAGTTTCAACGTTCAAACCTGAGGGACTCTAACCAAAACCAATTTTCAAGTTTTCAAACCTGAGCGCCTCTAAATGAGGTTTAAGACCTGAGGGACTCTAAATGTCTGTTTTGGTTAGAGGTTTCAAACGTGAGGGACTCTAAACAAGAAAGACATTTTGAAGTTTTAAAACCTGAGGGACTCTAAATGTCATTTTTGTTTAGAAGTTTCAAACCCGAGGGACTATAACCAAAACAGAATTTAAAGGTTCCAAACCTGAGGGAGTCTAAAAGTCTGATTTGGTTAGAGGTTTCAAACCTGAGGGACTCTAACCAAGACAGACATTTAGAGGTTTAAAACCTGAGGGACTCGAAATGTCTGTTTTGGTTTTAGGTTTGAAACCTGAGGGACTCTAAACAAAAAAGACATTTTGAAGTTTTAAAACCTGAGGGACTCTAAATGTTGGTTTTGGTTGGAAGTTTCAAACCCGAGGGACTATAAACAAAACAGAATTTAGAGGTTGCAAAGTTGAGGGACTTTAAATGTCTTTTTTTGTTAGAGGTTTCAAACCTGAGGGACTATAAACAAAACAGAATTTAGAGGTTTCAAACATGAGGGACTCTAACCAAAACGATGTTTCAACGTTCAAACCTGAGGGACTCTAACCAAAACCAATTTTCAAGGTTTCAAACCTGAGGGACTCTAAATATCTGTTTTGGTTTAAGGTATCAAACCTGAGGGACTCAAATAAAACTGAATTTAGAGGTTTAAAACCTGAGGGACTATAACCAAGACAGACATTTAGAGGTTTCAAACCTGTGGGACTCTAAATGTCTGTTTTGGTTAGAGGTTTCAAACCTGAGGGACTATAACCAAGACAGACATTTAGAGGTTTCAAACCTGAGGGACTCTAAATTTCTGTTTTGGTTAGAGTTTCAAACCTGAGGGACTCTAACCAAAAAAGAATTTAGAGGTTTCAAACCTGAGGGACTCTAAAGGTTTGTTTTGGTTAGAGGTATAAAACCTGAGGGACTCAAATCAAACTGAATTTAGAAGTTTCAAACCTGAACGCCTCTAACCAAAAAAAACAATTCAAGGTTTCAAACCTGAGGGACTCGAAATGTCCTTTTTGGTTAAAGGTTTTAAAGCTGAGGGACTATAACCAAAACAAACATTTCAAGGTTTCAAACCTGAGGGACTCTAACCAAAACAGAATTTAGAGGTTTCAAACCTGAGGGACTCCAACCAAAACACAAATTAGATGTTTCAAACCTGAGGGACTCTAAATGTCTGTTTTGGTCTAAGGTGTCAAACCTGAGGGACTCTAAACAAAAACCAATTTTAAAGGTCCAAACCTGAAGGACTCTAAAGGTTTGTTTTGGTTAAAGGTTTCAAACCTGAGGGACTCTAAGCAAAACCAATTTTCAAGGTTTCAAACCTGAGGGACTCTAAAGGTTTGTTTTGGTCTAAGGTTTCAAACCTGAGGGACTCTAAATATCTGTTTTGGTTTAAGGTTTCAAACCTGAGGGACTCTAAATATCTGTTTTGGTTTAAGGTTTCAAACCTGAGGGACTCAAATAAAACTGAATTTAGAGGTTTAAAACCTGAGGGACTATAACCAAGACAGACATTTAGAGGTTTCAAACCTGTGGGACTCTAAATGTCTGTTTTGGTTAGAGGTTTCAAACCCGAGGGACTATAACCAAAACAGAATTTAGAGGTTTCAAACCTGAGGGACTATAACCAAAACAGAATTTAGAGGTTTATAACCTGAGGGAGTCTAAAAGTCTGTTTTGGTTAGAAGGTTTAAAAACTGAGGGACTATAACCAAAACAGAATTTAGAGGTTGCAAAGTTGCGGGACTCTAAATGACTGTTTTGATTAGAGGTTTCAAACCTGAGAGACTCTGAATGTCTGTTTTGGTTAGAGGTTTCAAACCCGAGGGACTATAACCAAAATAGAATTTAGAGGTTGCAAAGTTGAGGGACTCTAAAATGTTTGTTTTGGTTAGAGGTTTCAAACCTGATAGACTCTAACCAAGACAGACATTTAGAGGTTTAAAACCTGAGGGACTCTAACCAAGACAGACATTTAGAGGTTTTAAAACTGAGGGACTCTAACCAAAACAGAATTTAGAGGCTGCAAAGTTGAGGGACTCTTACCAAAACAGAATTTAGAGGTTTAGAACCTGAGGGAGTCTAAAAGTCTGTTTTGGTTAGAGGTTTAAAACCTGAGGGACTCTAAATGTCTGTTTTGGTTAGAGGTTTCAAACCCGAGGGACTATAACTAAAACACAATTTAGAGGTTGAAAACCTGAGGGACTCTAAATGTCTGTTTTGGTTAGAGGTTTCTAACCTGAGGGACTCTAACCAAGACTGACATTTAGAGGTTTAAACCTGAGGGACTCTAAATGTCTGTTTTGGTTAGAGGTTTCAAACCCGAGGGACTATAACCAAAACAGAATTTAGAGGTTTCAAACCTGAGGGACTCTTACCAAAACAGAATTTAGAGGTTTATAACCTGAGGGAGTCTAAAAGTATGTTTTGGTTAGAGGTTTCAAACCTGACAGACTCTAACCAAAACACAATTTAGAGGTTTCAAACCTGAGGGACTCTAACCAAGACAGACATTTAGAGGTTTCAAACCTGTGGGACTATAAATTTCTGTTTTGGTAGAGGTTTCAAACCTGAGGGAATTAAATCAAGTTTCAAACCTGAGCGCCTCTAAATGTCTTTTTTGGTTAAAGGTTTTAAACCTGAGGAACTATAAACAAAACAGAATTTACAGGTTCCAAACCTTAGGCACTCTAAAAGTCTGTTTTGGTTAAAGGTTTTAAACCTGAGGGACTTTAAGCAAAACCAATTTTCAAGGTTTAAAACCTGAGAGACTCTAAAGGTTTGTTTTGTCTAAGGTTTCAAACCTGAGGGACTCTAAATATCTGTTTTGGTTGGAGGTATAGAACCTGAGGGACTCAAATAAAACAGAATTTAGAGGTTCCAAACCTGAGGGACTCTACATGTCTGTTTTGGTTAGAGGTTTCAAACCTGAGGGACTCTAACCAAGACAAACATTTAAAGATTATAAACCTGAGGGACTCCAACCAAAACAGAATTTAGAGGTTCCAAACCTGAGGGACTCTAAAGGTCTGTTTTGGTTAGAGGTATAGAACCTGAGGGACTCAAATAAAAAAGAATTTAGAGGTTCCAAACCTGAGGGACTCTAAATGTCTGTTTTGGTTAGAAGCTTCATACCTGAGGGACCCTAAAAGTCTGTTTTGGTTAGAGGTATCAAACCTGAGGGACTATAACCAAATAAGAATTTAGAGTTTTAAAACCTGAGGGACTTTAACCAAGACAGACATTTAGAGGTTTCTAACCTGAGGGACTCTAACCAAGACTGACATTTAGAGGTTTAAAACCTGAGGGACTCTAAATGTCTGTTTTGGTTAGAGGTTTTAAACCTGAGGGACTCTAAATGTCTGTTTTGGTTAGACGTTTCTAACCTGAGGGACTCTAAATGTCTGTTTTGGTTAGAGGTTTTAAACCTGAGGGACTCTAACCAAGACTGACATTTAGAGGTTTCTAACCTGAGGGACTCTAACCAAGACTGACATTTAGAGGTTTAAAACCTGAGGGACTCTAACCAAGACTGACATTTAGAGGTTTTAAACCTGAGGGACTCTAACCAAAACAAACATTTCAAAGTTTTAAAGCTGAGGGACTCTAAAAGTCTGTTTTGGTTAGAGGTATCAAACCTGAGGGACTATAACGAAAACAAACATTTCAAGGTTTCAAACCTGAGGGACTGTAACAAAAACAGAAATTAGATGTTTCAAACCTGAGGGACTCTAAATGTCTGTATTGGTTAGAGGTTTCAAACCTGAGCGCCTCTAAATGTCTGTTTTGGTCTAAGGTTTCAAACCTGAGGGACTCTAAATGTTTGTTTTTGTTAGAGGTTTCAAACCTTAGGGACTCTAAATGTCTGTTTTTGTTAGAGGTTTCAAACCTGAGGGACTATAAACAAAACAGAATTTAGAGGTTTCAAACATGAGGGACTCTAAATATCTGTTTTGGTTTAAGGTTTCAAACCTGAGGGACTCTAAACAAAAACCAATTTTAAAGGTCCAAACCTGAGGGACTCTAAAGGTTTGTTTTGGTTATAGGTTTCAAACCTGAGGGACTATAAAAAAACAGAATTTACGAGTTCCAAACCTTAGGCTCTCTAAAAGTCTGTTTTGGTTAAAGGTTTCAAACCTGAGGGACTCTAAGCAAAACCAATTTTCAAGGTTTCAAACCTGAGGGACTCTAAAGGTTTGTTTTGGTCTAAGGTTTCAAACCTGAAGGACTCTAAATATCTGTTTTGGTTTAAGGTTTCAAACCTGAGGGACTCTAAATATCTGTTTTGGTTTAAGGTTTCAAACCTGAGGGACTCAAACAAAACTGAATTTAGAGGTTTAAAACCTGAGGGACTCTAAATATCTGTTTTTGTTAGAGGTTTCAAACCCGAGGGACTCTAACCAAGACAGACATTTAGAGGTTTCAGACCTGAGGGAAACTAAATATCTGTTTTGCTTAGAGGTTTCAAAACCGAGGGACTATAACCAAAAAAGACATTTTGAAGTTTTAAAACCTGAGGGACTCTAAATGTCGGTTTTGGTTATAAGTTTCAAAACTGAGGGACTCTAACAAAGACAAACATTTAAAGATTATAAACCTGAGGGACTCCAACCAAAACAGAATTTAGAGGTTCCAAACCTGAGGGACTCTAAAAGCCTTTTTTGGTTAGAAGTTTCAAACCTGAGTGACTCTAAACGTCTGTTTTGGTTAGAGGTATAGAACATGAGGGACTCAAATAAAACTGAATTTAGAAGTTTTCAAACCTGGGCGCCTCTAAATGAGGTTTAAGACCTGGGGGACTCTAAATGTCTGTTTTGGTTAGAGGTTTCAAACCAGAAAAACTCTAACCAAAACCAATTTTCAAGGTTCAAAACTGAAGGACTATAACCAAAACCGAATTAAGAGGTTCCAAACCTGAGGGACTCTAAATGTCTGTTGTGGTGTGAAGTTTCAAACCTGAGGGATTATAACCAAATAAGAATTTAGAGGTTTCAAATCTGAGGGACTCTAAATGTCTTTTTTGGTTAAAGGTTTAAAACCTGTGGAACTCTAACCAAAACCAGTTTTCAAGGTCCAAACCTGAAGGACTATAACAAAAACCGAATTAAGAGGTTCCAAACCTGAGGGACTCTAAATGTCTGTTTTGGTTAGAGGTTTTAAACCTGAAGGACTATAACCAAAACAGAATTTAGAGGTTGCAAAGTTGAGGGACTCTAAAATGTTTGTTTTGGTTATAAGTTTCAAAACTGAGGGACTCTAACCAAGACAAACATTTAAAGATTATAAACCTGAGGGACTCCAACCAAAACAGAATTTAGAGGTTTCAAACCTGAGTGACTCTAAAAGTCTGTTTTGGTTAGAGGTTTCAAACCTGAGGGACTCTAAGCAAAACCAATTTTCAAGGTTTCAAACCTGAGGGACTCTAAAGGTTTGTTTTGGTCTAAGGTTTCAAACCTGAAGGACTCTAAATATCTGTTTTGGTTTAAGGTTTCAAACCTGAGGGACTCTAAATATCTGTTTTGGTTTAAGGTTTCAAACCTGAGGGACTCAAACAAAACTGAATTTAGAGGTTTAAAACCTGAGGGACTCTAAATATCTGTTTTTGTTAGAGGTTTCAAACCCGAGGGACTCTAACCAAGACAGACATTTAGAGGTTTCAGACCTGAGGGAAACTAAATATCTGTTTTGGTTAGAGGTTTCAAACCCGAGGGACTATAACCAAAAAAGACATTTTGAAGTTTTAAAACCTGAGGGACTCTAAATGTCGGTTTTGGTTATAAGTTTCAAAACTGAGGGACTCTAACAAAGACAAACATTTAAAGATTATAAACCTGAGGGACTCCAACCAAAACAGAAATTAGAGGTTCCAAACCTGAGGGACTCTAAAAGCCTTTTTTGGTTAGAAGTTTCAAACCTGAGTGACTCTAAACGTCTGTTTTGGTTAGAGGTATAGAACATGAGGGACTCAAATAAAACTGAATTTAGAAGTTTTCAAACCTGGGCGCCTCTAAATGAGGTTTAAGACCTGGGGGACTCTAAATGTCTGTTTTGGTTAGAGGTTTCAAACCAGAGAAACTCTAACCAAAACCAATTTTCAAGGTTCAAAACTGAAGGACTATAACCAAAACCGAATTAAGAGGTTCCAAACCTGAGGGACTCTAAATGTCTGTTGTGGTGTGAAGTTTCAAACCTGAGGGATTATAACCAAATAAGAATTTAGAGGTTTCAAATCTGAGGGACTCTAAATGTCTTTTTTGGTTAAAGGTTTAAAACCTGTGGAACTCTAACCAAAACCAGTTTTCAAGGTCCAAACCTGAAGGACTATAACAAAAACCGAATTAAGAGGTTCCAAACCTGAGGGACTCTAAATGTCTGTTTTGGTTAGAGGTTTTAAACCTGAGGGACTATAACCAAAACAGAATTTAGAGGTTGCAAAGTTGAGGGACTCTAAAATGTTTGTTTTGGTTATAAGTTTCAAAACTGAGGGACTCTAACCAAGACAAACATTTAAAGATTATAAACCTGAGGGACTCCAACCAAAACAGAATTTAGAGGTTTCAAACCTGAGTGACTCTAAAAGTCTGTTTTGGTTAGAGGTATTAAACCTGAGGGACTCAAATAAAACTGAATTTTGAAGTTTTAAAACCTGAGCACCTCTAAATGAGGTTAAAGACCAGAGGGACTCTAAATGTCTGTTTTGGTTAGAGGCTTCAAACCTGAGGGACTATAACCAAGACAGACATTTAGAGGTTTAAAACCTGTGGGACTCTAAATGTCTGTTTTGGTTAGAGGTTTCAAACCTGAGAGACTATAACCAAAACCAATTTTCAAGGTTTAAACCTGAGGGACTATAACCAAGACAGACATTTAGAAGTTTCCAAACCTGAGGGAATTAAATCAAACTGAATTTAGAAGTTTCAAACCTGAGGGACTCTAACCAAAACCAATTTTCAAGGTTCAAACCTGAGGGACTCCAACCAAAACAGAATTTAGAGGATCCAAACCTGAGGGACTCTAAATGTCTTTTTTGGTTAAAGGTTTTAAACCTGAGGAACATTAACCAAAACCAATTTTCAAGGTCCAAACCTGAGGGACTCAAAATGTCTGTATTGGTTAGAGGTTTTAAACGTGAGGGACTCAAATAAAACTGAATTTAGAAGTTTTAAAACCTGAGGGACTCTAATTTTGGTTATGGCTAGAAGTTTCAAACCTGAGGGACTCTAACCAAAACAGAGTTTAGAAATTTCAAACCTGAGGGACTCTTACCAAAACAGAATTTAGAGGTTCCAAACCTGAGGGACTCTAAAAGTCTGTTTTGGTTAGAGGTATTAAACCTGAGGGACTCAAATAAAACTGAATTTTGAAGTTTTTAAACCTGAGGGACTCTAAATGTCTGTTTTTGTTAGAGGTTTCAAACCTGAAGGACTATAACCAAAACAGAATTTAGAGGTTCCAAACCTGAGGGACTCTAAAAGTCTGTTTTGGTTAGAGGTATTAAACCTGAGGGACTCAAATAAAACTGAATTTTGAAGTTTTCAAACCTGAGGGACTCTAAAAGTTTGTTTTGGTTAGAGATTTCAAACCTGAGGGACTCTTACCAAAACACAATTTAGAGGTTCCAAACCTGAGGGACTCTAAAAGTCTGTTTTGGTTAGAGGTATTAAACCTGAGGGACTCAAATAAAACTGAATTTTGAAGTTTTCAAACCTAATGGACTCTAAATGTCTGTTTTGGTTAAAGGTTTCAAACCTGAGGGACTATAACCAAATAAGAATTTAGAGGTTTCAAACCTGAAGGACTATAACCAAATAAGAATTTAGAGGTTTCAAACCTGAGGGACTCTAAATGAGGTTTAAGACCTGAGGGACTCTAAATGTCTGTTTTGGTTAGAGGTTTCATACCTGAGGGACTCTAACTGTCTGTTTTGGTTAGAGGTTTCAAACCAGAGAAACTCTAACCAAAACCAATTTTGAAGGTTCAAAACTGAGGGACTCCAACCAAAACTGAATTTAGAGGTTCAAAACCTGAGGGACTCTAAAGGTCTGTTTTGGTTAGAGGTATAGAACCTGAGGGACTCAAATAAAAAAGAATTTAGAGGTTCCAAACCTGAGGGACTCTAAATGTCTGTTTTTGTTAGAGGTTCCAAACCTGAGGGACTCAAATAAGACTGAATTTAGAAGTTTTCAAACCTGAGTGCCTCTAAATGAGGTTTAAGACCTGAGGGACTCTTACCAAAAACAAAATCTAGAGGTTTAAAACCTGAGGACTCTAACCAAGAAAGACATTTAGAGGTTTAAAACCTGAGGGACTCTAAATGTCTGTATTGGTTAGAGGTTTCAAACCTGAGCGCCTCTAAATGTCTGTTTTGGTCTAAGGTTTCAAACCTGAGGGACTCTAAATGTCTGTTTTTGTTAGAGGTTTCAAACCTGAGGGACTATAACCAAAACCGAATTTAGAGGATTCAAACATGAGGGACTCTAACCAAAACCAATTTTCAAGGTTCAAACCGGAGGGACTCTAACCAAAACCAATTTTCAAGGTTCAAACCTGAGGGACTCTAAATATCTGTTTTGGTTTAAGGTATCAAACCTGAGGGACTCAAATAAAACTGAATTTAGAGGTTTAAAACATGAGGGACTCTAATTAAAACCAATTTTCAGGGTTCAAACCTGAGGGACTCTAAGCAAAACCAATTTTCAAGGTTTCAAACCTGAGGGACTCTAAATATCTGTTTTGGTTTAAGGTTTCAAAACCTGAGGGACTCAAAAAAAACTGAATTCAGAGGTTTAAAACCTGAGGGACTCTAAATGTCTGTTTGTGTTAGAGGTTTCAAACTTGAGGGACTATAACCAAGACAGACATTTAGAGGTTTCAAAGCTGAGGGACCCTAAAAGTCTGTTTTGGTTAGAGGTATCAAACCTGAGGGACTATAACCAAAACAGAATTTAGAGGTTTCCAACCTGAGGGACTCTAACCAAAACCAATTTTCAAGGTTCAAACCTGAGGGACTCTAAACGTCTGTTTTGGTTAGAGGTATAGAACCTGAGGGACTCAAATAAAACTGAATTTAGAAGTTTTTAAACCTGAGCGCCTCTAAATGAGGTTTAAGACCTGAGGGACTCTAAATGTCTGCTTTGGTTAGAGGTTTCATACCTGAGGTACTCTAAATGTCTGTTTTGGTTAGAGGTTTCAAACCTGAGGGACTCTAAATATCTGTCTTGGTTTAAGGTTTCAAACCTGAGAGACTCTAAATGTCTGTTTTTGTTAGAAGTTTCAAACCTGAGGGACTATAAACAAAACAGTATTTAGAGGTTTCAAACCTGAGGAACTCTAAATGTCTTCTTTGGTTAAAGGTTTAAAACCTGAGAAACTCTAACCAAAACCAGTTTTCAAGGTCCAAACCTGAAGGACTATAACCAAAACAGAATTTAGAGGTTTCATACCTGAGGGACTCTAAATGTCTGTTTTGGTTAGAGGTTTCAAACGTGAGGGACTATAACCAAAACAGAATTTAGAGGTTCCAAACCTGAGGGACTATAACGAAAACAAACATTTCAAGGTTTCAAACCTGAGGGACTGTAACCAAAACAGAAATTAGATGTTTCAAACCTGAGGGACTAAAACCAAAAAAGACACTTAGAGGTTTTAAACCTGAGGGACTAAAACCAAAAAAGACACTTAGAGGTTTTAAACCTGAGGGACTCTAACCAAGACAGACATTTAGAAGTTTTCAAACCTGAGCGCCTCTAAATGTCTGTTTTGGTCGAAGGTTCCAAACCAGAGGGACTCTAAATATCTGTTTTTGTTTAAGGTTTCAAACCTGAGGGACTCTAAATATCTGTCTTGGTTTAAGGTTTCAAACCTGAGAGACTCTAAATGTCTGTTTTTGTTAGAGGTTTCAAACCTGAGGGACTATAAACAAAACAGTATTTAGAGGTTTCAAACCTGAGGGACTCTAAAGGTTTGTTTTGGTCTAAGGTTTCAAACCTGAGAGACTCTAAATGTCTGTTTTTGTTAAAGGTTTCAAACCTGAGGGACTATAAACAAAACAGAATTTACAGGTTCCAAACCTTAGGCACTCTAAAAGTCTGTTTTGGTTAAAGGTTTCAAACCTGAGGGACTCTAAGCTGTGTTTTGAGATGATAAAACAGAAAAGGACTGACTTACCTAAACACCATCAATATGATCTTCATGTTTTTCTTTTGTACTTTTCAAGTGGAAATCTAGAAATAAAAAAACTCAAAATGTGCACTTTAAAGAAAGAACAACTCAAATAACAGGAATTTGATGTAAAAAACTAATACACTAAATGACCAACATACCTTAATGAAAGATTGTCAAGAGGTTTCACATAAGTCAGAAAACATTTTCCTTGCAGTTTGAAATCTGTAAAGACTAAAAAATAAGAGAAGAAAACAATAGACTTACCTTAATCGCAGATATTCATGTGGTACCACATCCATTAAAACAACCGTCCAAATAGTCTGAAATACATTCAATAAAGAGAAACATAATAATTAGTTTTCAGTGTAACAACATTGATCAATCATTTGATAAAAGAAAAGTACCAACTCACCTTAAAAGGGGTAAATCATTCAAATTCTTCTAAGAAAAACAATCCTCATTGCAATTTCAATCTGGAGGAAAAAGAAAAACATGTTATTCAAACAAGGAAATATAGGTGTGAAAAAAAATTTCCAATTCATGCATTATCATAAATTGATAGTAGTTAGTATATTACTGTGTTTTGAGATGATAAAACAGAAAATGACCGACTTACCTAAACACCATCAATATGATCTTCATGTTTTTCTTTTGTACTTTTCAAGTGGAAATCATGAAAAAAAAACAACTCAAAATGTGCAGTTTGAAGAAAGAACAACTCAAATAACAGGAATTTGATGTAAAAAAACTAATACACTAAATGACCAACATACCTTAATGAGAGATTGTCAAGAGGTTTCACATCAGTCAGAAAAGATTTTCCTTGTAGTTTGAAATCTGGAAAGACTGAAAAAATAAGAGAAGAAAACAATAGACTTACCTTAATCGCAGATATTCATGTGGTCCCACAATGATTAAAACAACCGTCCAAATAGTCTGAAATACATTCAATAAAGAGAAACATAATAATTAGTTTTCAGTGTAACACCATTGATCAATCATTTGATAAAAGAAAAGTACCAACTCACCTTAAAAGGGGTAAATCATTCAAATTCTTCTAAGAAAAACAATCCTCATTGCGATTTCAATCTGGAGGAAAAAGAAAAACATGTATTCAAACAAGGAAATATTGGTGTGAAAAAAATTTCCAATTCATGCATTATCATAAATTGATAGTAGTTAGTATATTACTGTGTTTTGAGATGATAAAACAGAAAAGGACTGACTTACCTAAACACCATCAATATGATCTTCATGTTTTTCTTTTGTACTTTTCAAGTGGAAATCTAGAAATAAAAAAACTCAAAATGTGCACTTTAAAGAAAGAACAACTCAAATAACAGGAATTTGATGTAAAAAAAACTAATACACTAAATGACCAACATACCTTAATGAGAGATTGTCAAGAGGTTTCACATCAGTCAGAAAACATTTTCCTTGCAGTTTGAAATCTGTAAAGACTAAAAAATAAGAGAAGAAAACAATAGACTTACCTTAATCGCAGATATTCATGTGGAACCCCATCCATTAAAACAACCGTCCAAATAGTCTGAAATACATTCACTTTTCAAGTGGAAATCTAGAAAAAAAACTCAAAATGTGCACTTTAAAGAAAGAACAACTCAAATAACAGGAATTTGATGTAAAAAAAACCTAATACACTAAATGACCAACATACCTTAATGAGAGACTGTCAAGAGGTTTCACATCAATCAGAAAAGATTTTCCTTGTAGTTTGAAATCTGTAAAGACTTAAAAATAAGACAAGAAAACAATAGACTTACCTTAATCGCAGATATTCATGTGGTACCACATCCATTAAAACAACCGTCCAAATAGTCTGAAATACATTCAATAAAGAGAAACATAATAATTAGTTTTCAGTGTAACAACATTGATCAATCATTTGATAAAAAAAGTACCAACTCACCTTAAAAGGAGTAAATCATTCAAATTCTTCTAAGAAAAACAATCCTTATTGCAATTTCAATCTGGAGGAAAAAGAAAAACATGGTATTCAAATAAGGAAATATTGGTGTGAAAAAATTTTCCAATTAATGCATTATCATAAATTGATAGTAGTTAGTATATTACTGTGTTTTGAGATGAGAAAACAGAAAAGGACTGACTTACCTAAACACCATCAATATGATCTTCATGTTTTTCTTTTGTACTTTTCAAGTGGAAATCTAGAAAACAAAAAAACAGAAAGGACTGACTTACCTAAACACCATCAATATGATCTTCATGTTTTTCTTTTGTACTTTTCAAGTGGAAATCTAGAAAACAAAAACTCAAAATGTGCAATTTAAAGAAAGAACAACTCAAATAACAGGAATTTGATGTAAAAAACTAATACACTAAATGGACCAACATACCTTAATGAGAGATTGTTAGATAGTTTCACATCAGTCAGAAAAGATTTTCCTTGCAGTTTGAAATCTGTAAAGACTAAAAAATAAGACAAGAAAACAATAGACTTACCTTAATCGCAGATATTCATGTGGAACCACAACCATTAAAACTACCGTCCAAATAGTCTGAAATACATTCAATAAAGAGAAACATAATAATTAGTTTTCAGTGTAACAACATTGATCAATCATTTGATAAAAGAAAAGTACCAACTCACCTTAAAAGGAGTAAATCATTCAAATTCTTCTAAGAAAAACAATCCTCATTGCAATTTCAATCTGGAGGAAAAAGAAAAACATGTTATTCAAACAAGGAATTATAGGTGTGAAAAAAAAATTAAATTCATGCATTATCATAAATTGATAGTAGTTAGTATATTACTGTGTTTTGAGATGATAAAACAGAAAATGACTGACTTACCTAAACACCATCAATATGATCTTCATGTTTTTCTTTTGTACTTTTCAAGTGGAAATCTAGAAAAAAAAAACTCAAAATGTGCACTTTAAAGAAAGAACAACTCAAATAACAGGAATTTGATGTAAAAAAAACTAATACACTAAATGACCAACATACCTTAATGAGAGATTGTCAAGAGGTTTCACATCAGTCAGAAAACATTTTCCTTGCAGTTTGAAATCTGTAAAGACTAAAAAATAAGAGAAGAAAACAATAGACTTACCTTAATCGCAGATATTCATGTGGAACCCCATCCATTAAAACAACCGTCCAAATAGTCTGAAATACATTCAATAAAGAGAAACATAATAATTAGTTTTCAGTGTAACACCATTGATCAATCATTTGATAAAAGAAAAGTACCAACTCACCTTAAAAGGGGTAAATCATTCAAATTCTTCTAAGAAAAACAATCCTCATTGCAATTTCAATCTGGAGGAAAAAGAAAAACATGTTGTTCAAACATGGAAATATTGGTGTGAAAAAAATTTCCAATTCATGCATTATCATAAATTGATAGTAGTTAGTATATTACTGTGTCTTGAGATGATAAAACAGAAAATGACCGACTTACCTAAACACCATCAATATGATCTTCATGTTTTTCTTTTGTACTTTTCAAGTGGAAATAAGTTTGACTTCTTCCTGTCCCTTTTCAGATGTGTTAAACAGGACATATGTCACATGTCTGTCTATGTGTGTGCATTTATATCGGTACCTATTTATAGATGTTCCCATGTCAAATGTGTTTGTATGCATGTGTGTATATGTATATTTATTTATTTATAGATTCATACTAGTGTCAACGTTATTATGCTTTACACAATGGTTTTGACGTGTCTGAAATTAATCAATAAAATGAAATTAAATGGAAATCTAATAAGAAAAAGACATAATTTGCAGTTGAAAGAATGACAAACTTAAATAACAAGAATTATATGTAAAAAACTAACATAATGAGAGATTGTCACGAGGTTTCACCTCCATCAGAGAAGATTTTTAGCAGAGTTGGTCAGAAAGTCGTTACAATTCATTAAAAAAAAAGATTGAACTGACCAAAAGTTGAAATTCACTCCTTTTTCAACACTGTAAACATGGTAAACAGCTGCTCGTGGGGTTTGAAGCTGCAACTCCACTGAGCTGAACAGAAAACGTCCTGCATTCTAGAACATGCACATGCTGTGATGTCACAGGGTCTTAAAGAACTCATGAGTGTTCTGTGTTACAACAGGGATCGTGCACAGTCAATGTGAGTTTACATTGGTTTTTTTTCACATATTTAAGTATCAAAGTCCTCTTAATCCATCATGCATTTAAAATACAGCAATAGAAGCTCCTTGTTCTAATTTTTGATGGTGGATCTTACTGGACACTCCAGTCTGCATGAAGATGATTAATGCAGACTGTCTGCTGTTGTGAAGCAGATGCAGAGATCAAACTTTGTTTAAATTATGATAAATACATCTGCCCAACCCAGCAGATGTACACTTCACATTAGACTACATTTGTGGTAGAGAGCTGACTGTAAATACAAATATAACCTTATTTGTTAAACCTTTGTACCACTTAACTGTAATCTAATCTGTAAAATACAAGTCTTCATATTATCAGTGATGATCAAACAGTTAAGCAAGAACCTGAAAGTGTCAAGTTCGCTTCTGTGGTTAATTCAGTAAGCAACAAAAGAGGAAAAGTACCTGATTGTCCCTCCACCGCGACCGTCAGCTTGTTTACTTCTGCTGCAACTGAGTGACGCTACATGACGGTGAGTCTTAGCTCCGCCTCCGAATGACTGCTGACGTCAGCCGTTACCCCTGGATACCTTAGTAGTCTGCCTGGATGCGTGATTCAAAAGTGCGTGATGCAAAGGATCATTTCATCGTCCCTTTATCGATTCAGCCTCTTGATTCGTACTGATTAGCCGCCCGCTGGTGTTTTGCACGCGCCAATACTACATTTCCCACAATGCAACGGGAACCCGCGAACTCACCGCAGCGCAGAGAGCCCACTTCGGCTTAATCAATCATTAGCAGTCAGAGCAGATGTCAACTTTCAGCTACCTCCTCCCCAAAAAATGGATAAACGGAAGGTGGATGCTGGAAACAGGGGGGTTTCAAGCTCGGTGGGAGGCAGAGTACATGTTCACTGAGGTAAGTGGCAAAAAATGTTTTTTCGATTATTCATTTAATCATTAAATAATACACTGTGTTAGGTCTTGGTTCAATAGGCTACGTGCAATCATTTCAATATGTTTTAATAAACATTGAATCAGTCCGGCGCTCGGCTTATAACCAATTAGTTTTTTCGGCCCTCTGTGTATTTGACTTTGACATCCCTGGATTAGAAGAAGTAGGACCCGAACCGCGGCGGTGACGCGGCTTGAAGCCGAGCCAGAATCACTCCGCCTCGGCTCTGCTGCTGCCAGACAGCAGTGAATATCTGGACAAAATACTGTCGTTTTTATTTCTGTCAGACATTAATCCTGTCGCTGTTTCACTCGTGAGTGCTTCTCCGCAAAGTGTCGGCTGTGTGTCGGTGTCAGGTCTGATTGTTTGTGGTGGTTTTGGCCGTGATTGTGGCCGCTGGTTGAATTGAAGCTGGCAGAAATGTGGCGCGTTTTTACCTGTTTGTGGCTTCTTTATGTCTTAAAATCCACACGTTTTCAACCACTGACATGGTCAAATCAATCCTGAAAACGAACGAAGGACTACCGATGAAGTTCAGCTGTGGTTGTGTGACAGCAGGGACGGACTCCGGTGAAAAACTGGATCCGGAGTTTGTGGTCGGCGGGATACAAAAACAGACTTGATTCCCCCCGAGGGACGTTCAGGACCTAATTTACAACCGGTGGTTTATTATACGTCATTATATGTCATTACACTTTAATATAAAGTTATATTACACCAGCTGAATTACTATAACTTGTAACAAAATGATCAATAACAACAGTAAAAATAAACAAATCCATATAACCTTTAAAAAAGTCATTTCTGTTAGAGACAACGTCCAGATCCGCCTCCGCCATTTCCGGAGAAGACTGGTCCAAGTTCAGCTTCAGGCGACGGCGTTCCCGCTGATGCTGGTGACTTCATCAGTAACCAGACCAGAGGACCAGGCCACCGAATGACGCACCAGAGGTCTAGTAGAGTCAGTTTGACCTGCCGTTGTTTATGTAATAATTGCTGGCTCTAATTCTTAAACAATATTAGTGGGAGAACGGAGGAAAGACGCCACGTATAACGCCGTGTGGGCGTCTTTTAGCATCACTGAAGTGTGGACAGCAATCAGGAGGGTAGAAATGAGGCGAGAGATGAAGAATTAGAAAGATCCAAAAGTGAAAAAGAGCAGTTTCGGCTCAGAGGTGGTTTTCATGGACATTTAATCAGAAGTATCAGAGTACTTTGTTAGTGTTTTGTTTGGTGTGCGTGTGTTGCAGAGTGAGCTGGACACCGTTGGGACAATGTGGGACAATCGTTGCATTGTGAAACTGTTGAAAGTGGAAACCTGACGTCCCCTGTGATGTGGACCTGCACGAGCTGCGTTTGCTGCTGACGGAGGAACCGATGTGCTGCTGCGCCACACTGCTGCAGATGGAGGAGGACTTTCTAGCCACCTGAGACCTTTGAGGTAGGCTCTCGTGCTACAACCTGAACTGTTAGTAAGGATCTGTGCACGTTTCTGGTGACGACGGTGATGACGTGCAGAAATAAGAGCACTTCAAATGTGACAGGATTCAACCACAGGCCTTTACATCAGCTGAAGCTGTGAAACTTGTGGCCGGTTAGAAATGCCTGGATTAAATCTCCTTCATCTGTGCAGCAGATCATCACCATTCCTATTTGTTTCATCATTTACTCATTTAGAGAAATTCCACTAAAATTAAAGCTGAAGGATGTGACAGAGGTACAAATACAAACAACGTTAAAATGTTTGATTTAAACTCTGCTCCAGTCCCAGACAACTCCATCGCCAGTACATGATATCAGTAGTCAACTTCCTAAAACCGGCACAGACATGAAATAATATTTCCAGTAACACGTGCACGGCTTAAAAACATGTTGGATGTGTGGAAGTTGACACTGGCAACAAGGAAAAGTGTTGGAATCGATGGATTGTGTTTGTGAGTAAAACAACAACAAACACAAACAGACAGAAGCAGTCGGCTCGTGTTTCTGCAGAACCACGCCCACAATCTCACGTCTGTCTTTGTGAAGACCACGACTGTCTGGTTCTGGGGGGTTAACTCGTGTCTTCATGTTCACGCTGCACCTTCAGGTCTTTAGCTGCCACACAACAATCCAGATTTCCTGAACATCTGTAAACGTCTACCTTTGTCTTTGGTGCACGTGTCAAACTAGGCCACAGACGCCACTCGTTTAAGCAAACGTGTCCTTTTAGGACACGCCCATCACCCAGACTCCAGTCCTCGGTGCAGAGCAAAACTCTGAGCTGGGTTCTGCGTAGTTGCTGTAGTTACTTGAACTCCAAAGAACAACTACAAGTGTGGCCAAAGGTGCCTTGTGAAGCCGACATGTCAGTAAATGTGACATTAATAGTCTCAGAGTGGAACCAGTCAGACCCTGTGCAGAGTCTGAGAACTAGTCCGAGCTCCTCATCTGGTCCTTATGAACCTCAACAGGTGACTGGAGCTGATGTTCCCTGCTCTGGGTTTCAAATGGTCCAAAATGGTGCTCGGTCCTTCACCACTCATGGGTTCTCCAGTAGATGTCAGACTTGGCTGCCAACGTGAGGAGGAATGCTGGCTCTTGGACCGTGTCTTTGTGAGCGACGTCCTCCAGCAGCTTTGGCAGGTTCTCCTCTGTGGGGAACAGTGCAGCTGTGACTGTGAGGACGCTGAGGAGTTCCTCCATGTCAGCCCCGTGGAAGTTGTCCAGGGCTTCACTTAGCACATCCTTCTCAGTCCTTTGCCTCTGAACGAAGATGAATCCCGAGGAGTTTGTGATTAGTTTGCTCGTTCAGTGGTGACGTTGCTCTCAAGGACTCCTCAGAATCCATGAGACGAAGCTTGAATTGAAAATCCTCTGTTCTGCCTTTCCTTGACCTCCCACTGGGACAAGCGTTGGGCAGCTCTCCCTCTGAAGAGCAGAGAGGGAGCTCTGGGGGTCTGAGCTGCAGCGTCAGATAAGTTGGAGGTTGGTCTGGACTGTGGTGAGATGTTCCAGTCCTGCTGCTTTACAGTTTCAGTCACACACTCCCCATCAATATGTTTTCCTTTACTACATAACAAAAACGGTTCATGTTGATATGTTCATGTCAAATCTGTTTCTAACAGAACTACACAGAATTGATTCACGTCTGAACGAGCAAAAACCAGATGAAAGACCGGTCTGAACCCGTTGCAGATGTTGCTTTCACTCCACTTGTTCTGGGTTTTCATCACTGTCTTCATCCTCCTCAATTCAGTCTTCATCAGGAATCTCAGGAGGTGATTTGCTCCTGTTCCCGTCTCCCTGGACTCCACACTTCAAACATACGACCTTCTGCGCCCAGCGTGGGGCTCAAACCCACAGTGGATGTTAAACATCTCCAATATGAACTTGAGATGACACTAAACTGTTTTCCACACTTCCATTTACAGTGGAGAAGAGCGGTTTTTCTCCCCAGCAGAACAAACAAACAATCCATGTCTGACGGAGTCGAGTCCACACTGATCAACTAAAGCTCGTCAGCTTTATTATCGTCCAGAGATGCAAAACGAGGAGGGATTCATGGCTGCTGCTGCATGTAACTGTCATTAATTCATTCCAGCTGATCCGTTTTCACCTCAGGACTTCTGTTTGTAGGTCGTGTTCCTGTATGCAAAGTTACTAAGGCAATCAATTTGATATTTCATCAAAGCAAACCTTCCTGGACCTTCTTTCCAGATGTCCCCAAAATCACAGGAACATTGTGACAGGCCGGAACGTTGCCACAGATGGCCAGAATAAGTTCATGTGTCAAAGTCGTCTTTTCCGATGTCACCAGTAAATGTTGAGGTTTCACTGATGTGGAGCTGTGGACAAACCTCCCTGTGGCTTTTCAAATGTGGATCAAGAGTTAAGTGGAGGTAAAATAGTGGCTCAGACGTGTGTTGTTGGACAGCAGACTGACAGATGTGCTGCAGGTTTCCTAGAGAGCAGCAGCATCACCATGAACAGATGCTCACCGGCTGAATGTTGTCCACCAATATACAAACAATCTGGTGACGAGCGAAGAGCAGACCGGAGCTTCAAAGCAGCTGCTGCCAGATGAACACAGCTGAAGCTGATGGAGAACGAGGACGCCAGCTGCCCCGCCCACCAGGATGCAGGATGCAGTGGTCAAACAACCACAGGGAAAGGACAAGGAAGGATGAATCCCTCCCCAAAACCACGAGCCTAAACGGTGATGTGCGTTTCCTTGGAGATCTCGGTATTTCAAACGGATCAGTTCAGATCGCCAGACTGTTGTTGGTCCTGGAAAAACGGCCTCACTTTTGTCATGAATGTGATTTGAGTGTCGATCCCAAATATTCCCACGTACATTGAAAACATCCTCACAACAACAAACCTCTGATCACAGATCTCTGCAGTCACGTTTAGTGTGAAACAGGTGACGTGGTAGATTTTCATGATGGACTTGCTCAGTTTAAATGATGACAGTTTTTACTCGCCACACTGTTCCTGTTCATGAGCAGGACGCCGTTTCTCCGGGTGATGTCACGCTCTTCACTCTTTGCTGGATGGGATTTATTCTCAGAAAATGAGCTGTAAACCTTTTAGCTTTGCTCTGATCTTGGATGATTTCATTCATCATTTCTGTTGGTGAATCACTTTTTATTCATCGTTTTCATTGGAGAAAACACCACAACACGTGATTAAATGTACATGTCAAGTCATGTGTTTATCACTCAGGAAAGAAAGTTCCTGTTTTATTTCTTCAGGACCAGAATTGTCTAATTCTATAAATGTTTGTTGCTGAAACTCTTTTCCACTGTCTGGTCGACATGACAACAACTTCCAGTCTCTGCAGCACAACATGACAACAACAGTTGTTTTCAGAGACAAAGCTGCATCAAAACCTCCTTTTTGTTGATTGTTCACAAAGAACTGATGTGTTGAAGATCTGAAGTTCAGGCTGATTGAAATGGAAACTGTAGTGGATTTTCTCAACGTCCAGTTATTTAACTATAACCTTAAAAATAAGCCTAATGTCTATGATAGTGAGTTACTGATGAGAAGTCTCCACGGAGCAATAATGAGACAGAAACAGCTGGCGTCCAAGTCTTAATGCTGGTTTATTGTAGAGTTACAATAGTAGCATGCATGAGAAGTAGCCCGGGCTAAGTCTGAAGATGTACAAAAGTCCCTCTCCTTTTCTACTGTTTTGGGGCTTGGGGACACTCCCCCTGGCCCTTTTCTCGGTTAGTCTATTTTCTTTGATCTTCTTCCATTAGGTATTTCATATCATTCTTACCGGTGTCTGGTCTGATCATTCTGGGTTTTTTAAAAACATAAATAAGGCCCCTCCTCTAACTAGAGGGGTGATCTTACAGCAGGATGGCTCCTTCTCCTACACAACTCAGGTCGTACGACCTTGGTGACATTCCTCAAATATTGTGCTCCTAAGACATGTCTTACTCAGATCTTACAGGCCATATATGAGTGTGTACACACATCAAAGGCATCGTACCCACACCTGTTCATACATCAAAGGCATCGTACCCACACCTGTTCATACATCAAAGGCATCGCCTCAACACATTATCTGCCCCTCTTATCAACACATTATCTGCCCCTCTTATCAACACATTATCTGCCCCTCTTATCAACACATTATCTGCCCCTCTTATCAACACATTATCTGCCCCTCTTATCAACACATTATCTGCCCCTGTTATATAGCAATAATTTTGTTGTGACAGGTTAATTAGGCAGCTGGCTCTCTGGGTTCACACCAGTATCTCTGCTTCCATGGGCTCTTCTCCTTTCATCATTACAGACAAGCTTACATGATGCATTACAGTTCTTATGGTGAGTATAAATTCAGTGATTAGACATCATTCAGTGATTAAACAACATTCAGTGATTAGACGCCAACCAGTTACTGCAAAACATGTTTATTTACATGTCAAATAATTACAGGTAAAACTCCAAAAGTGTTTTTTAAAGGGGAAGAAAGCAGAGTGGCTGCAGAAACGTATGTAAATGTGAACGTCTGTGTGGCTCCTGATCTCCTTCCTGTTCACTTGGTTCCAGCCGTCTGTGGTCGTTCTCACTCTGGATCTGGAACTTTCTTCTGATGCCGATACTGACGCAGACGTGCTGGGCTGAGGAATCTCTCCAGTCGTCTCCACGGAGAAGGACTGGATGCTGCTCTGGAGTTTGCGTCTGGATCCGAGTCCTCTTCTGCAGCAGCGTCCTGCGCTTCAGGACTTCTTCAATGACCTCACGTTGGTTGGTATTCTGTGAAAGTTTGGACCTCCTCCTTCTACGTCTGCGCGTCTTTGTCTTTTGTTCGGAGGCGACACCATCCTGTCTGGAGAGCGAGTCTACTTCGGTGGTTGGTACCGGATTGGACAAGTCCTCTGGTTCTGAGTGTCCCACTTCTGCAGCCAGGTCGTCACTGACCTCAGGCTGGTTGCTGTTATCAGGGAGTTCAAACATTCAGGCTCAACTGGTCCTGTTTTCTCCGTTTCCTGTTCAGAAGCTTGGCTTTGTTGAAGCAGTTTTCCTGCATCCACCCAGCTGCTGTTTGGAATCACGTCCTCTGATTTAGGGAATTCATGGTGGACTTCCACTTGGACATTTGAGAATTCCTCTTGTTCAGAGACGTCTTCAAAAGCAGCATCCTCAGTTTGAGAGCAGAAATGTTTGATTTCTGGGACTCTTCTGTGTCCGAGGACTCGGCTGCATCTGAAGCGACCTCAGGAGTTTCCACGGCAGACTTCAGTTGGTCTGTGAGCTCTGCAAACGTGAACTCTCCACTTTGTTTCATTGTCTCTGCTGACCCCAGCTGAGACATCAGGTCAAGATTAGTGTTTGTCTCTTGTTCTAGTTGCTTTTTCAAGTTTGCTGTTTCCTCCAGGACCAACTTCTGGGCCTCTGCACGTTTGTCCTGAACATCAGCGTCTTCTTCTTCTTCTTCTTCAGGGGTTCTGGAGGACGCTGTAGATGGTCAATAATGCCTTTGCACTGATTCAACTCTCTTTCAATGGCAAGTGTGAGCTGGACTTCAGCCTCCAAACCAGTTTCCACTTCTTTGATCTTTTCCAAGTACAAGCGAATCCTTCTCTGCTGCATCTTTAAAGCATTTTCCTGAGCCACAGAGAAATCCTTCTTCTCCAGCTTGATCTTCATCATTTCCAGCTCATCTGCTGGTTCCTGCATGTTGTCGTGGTCTCCTTCTCTAGGACCACTGGCAGAATCCTGGATGTTGAAATGTCCCCTGTTGTTCCCTGAACTCTGAGCTTTAGATGCCTGGATGGGCATCTGTTCCTTCTTCAAGTCCTGGACCAGCAGTCCTTTGTGGATCAAAGACCTGTTTCTGATTGGACTCTTTGTCAGGATAATTCCTGGTTTGTCTCCCCTCTGTTTGGACGTATCCTGAGCAGTTTTTCCCGGAGTTGGTGAGAACTTTGGAGCGACCCCACTGCTTCTGAGCAGAGGGTTGGTCACATGTCCTCTTCGTATTGACGTCTCCAGGGTGGGGACACAGATACAGCAGAAGCCGGGACTCGTGGTCGTTCAGTGACTTTTCTTTTGTTTGAGGCGTCACGAAGGCACCAGAGGCCCCACATGGCCCCACAGACGCTTTCCTGTGATGTCATTATGACATCTGTAGTCACATGAGTTCACATGAGCTGAAAATGTCCATGTAGATAATAACACAAGCACACGTATATAAATAATATGTGTTATGTGGCTGGAAAGTGTGCACGTGTCCAGGCCTTGTCCATGAACTAATATGATGGGAACGTTTTCTGATTCCCATCAGTACAGCTGTGATTCCATCCAGTTTACTGAACATAACCTGACAAATGACTTGTCACTGAACAACTTCTGTCTCTCGGACGTCTGAGTACAAAGTAGCTTCAACTGTGCTGTCCGTTTCCCGGAGGCTCTTATTTTGAAACAGGAAGTTGACTCATAGTTGTCACCGGAGGTAACAGGAAGAGGCCTCCGTGTTTGGAGCTGTGAGCGCGTGGGAGCGCTCGTGTCGGGAGCAGCAGGGAGACCAAGAGACGGGAGAGAACTGAAGCACCGACCAACACGGGAACCACTGCTGGGAGAACGGTTCTATGTCCCGGACGATTTAGTCTGTGGAGATGAAGCTACCATGAAAGTAATTGTTGTCATCTTGTTCTTTCTTTTGAATTATAAAGGTTTTCAACCTGACGTCACTTAACATCAACCTATGCAGCTAATTCCAACCGAAGTTCTGCGTTCCTGCTGGTTCTGCTAAACAAACGTTCCACCAATAAAAGCCAAAGAAGAGAAGGAAGTGGTCGTGCAGCTGTTCCACTCCCCCCGCTGTCGCTCAGCCTTTTTCCAGTTTGGACAGGCTTTGATTCGGTGACCCCGGATAACCTGACATTAACTTGGTGTTACTGAAGAACAACGACGTCGTTGGAGTTTTTCTTTGAAAACCAATAAAAACTAGGTGAACAGCTTCTTTCCAGGGCAGCTCTGGACTGGAGCCCACAGATGTGCCCACAGATGTGCCCACAGATGTGGGCCGAGGTCAGGATGATGTCCTGGTCCTCTCTTTTCAGGTCAACGTGTTTGTGAGCGCGTCAGAAGACATTAGAAATGTTCGTATTGGTTCTTTAGTGCATCAAATGTTCCACACTCACTGGTTAAACATGTGGAAGTCCTGCAACGAAAACTTCCCCTGGTTCTGTCATGATGATTTCACTCCAACCTACCTGTCTACTTTTGTCTCCGTTTCCCGTTTGGAGATCACGGACACGGCCGGGATGGAAGCTGCTGCTCCCTGCAGCATCAAAGAGGAGGAGTCTTGATGAGACCACTGAGCAGTGGCTGTGTGATGTGGGGCGGTGGGCGGTCCCGGTGGGCGGTCCCAGGTAGGAGGGTTGATCCTGACGCCGTATGTTGGCTGTTCCTGTTTAATCCCGTCTAGACTTTCTATCATGTGTGTGAAACATGACCACTGCCGTTCTTTGCTCATTGTTCTGTTTTCCTGATTTAGAGAGTCGACGCTCCAGGGTGCATCGAGCACCTGAGAGCGGATGTGGAAAACATCCCCGTAGCGCTCCAGCGCACGAAGCCAGATCCGGACCGGAGCGTGGAGGCTTTTCAGATGGAGTTGGGCACAAGACACTTTTCTTTGACGTAACACTCAGACAGCAGCAGCAGGATGGAGAAAAAGAAAAAGTGTAACCGAGGTAAAGAACCTTCCCCAACCCCGCGGTTGAGGACCATCCGACTGACGGGGACTCAGCCGGCCGTCTGGCGGAGGACCACATGCTGCCTCGGCAGACACGTGAACGCGGTACGTTTGCGTTGGACTCTTGTCTCGTTGGTCCATGTTCTAGGCTGTGCCAGTGGTTCCAGATAGAACATCATGTATGGCAGTGAAGGAGCTTTCATACAGGCCACTAACTTCTCCTCCAAAGCAGCCTGAAGTCGTGCACTGAGGAAGCTGCTGGTTTTAGCAGAAGGTCTTCAGAGAACAACGTAGTGTTGTTGCGTTGAGGAAGAGAGTGGACGTTGATCTTCAATCCACTGTATTACTGATGCATGTAACCGTCCACCTCTGTCTTACAAAGGAAACGTGTCGGCTTGAAAAGGCGTCTTTGACCAGCTGATGCCGGCGGGACGTTTGGAGGGGGAGCAAGGCGTCCTGGGGAAGATGTGTCAACATCTCAGGTATCTTCAGAAGGAAACCCAGGAAGTGGAGGAGCTCAGACCGACTCTGGAGACGTCTCAACTACCAGTAAGTACGAATGTTTCTGATTGTTGGGCTCCAACTGTCCCGCTGCTCAACACGCGACTGTGCGGCGCTCTCATACTTGTAAAGTCTTCTCGTCGTTGAAACGTGTTGATTTATTTCTTTCATCTGCATCCGGGACAGCTGGTGATTCTTCCTGGGTTTTGCTCCGCAGACCTTTGTGACCTGACAGACGAGGCTCCACACGTCTCAGCAGCGTGCTCAGTCGGAGACCACGCCCACGGAAACGTACACCGGATCAGGCAACACTGGATGGTCAGAGGTGGGACTGCAGGTCAGGATGTCTGCAGGTCTCCAACAGACGTCTACACAGACAGGTGGAGGTAACACTGGGTGGTCAGAGGTGGGACTGCAGGTCAGGATGTCAGCAGGTCTTCAACAGACGTCTACACAGACAGGTGGAGGTACTGGATGGTCAGAGGTGGGACTGCAGGTCAGGATGTCTGCAGGTCTCCAACAGAGACATCTACACAGACAGGTGGAGGTAACACTGGGTGGTCAGAGGTGGGACTGCAGGTCAGGATGTCTGCAGGTCTCCAACAGACGTCTACACAGACAGGTGGAGGTAACACTGGGTGGTCAGAGGTGGGACTGCAGGTCAGGATGTCTGCAGGTCTCCAACAGACGTCTACACAGACAGGTGGAGGTAACACTGGATGGTCAGAGGTGGGACTGCAGGTCAGGATGTCTGCAGGTCTCCAACAGACGTCTACACAGACAGGTGGAGGTAACACTGGATGGTCAGAGGTGGGACTGCAGGTCAGGATGCATCTACACAGACAGGTGGAGGTAACACTGGATGGTCAGAGGTGGGACTGCAGGTCAGGATGTCTGCAGGTCTCCAACAGACGTCTACACAGACAGGTGGAGGTAACACTGGATGGTCAGAGGTGGGACTGCAGGTCAGGATGTCAGCAGGTCTCCAACAGACGTCTACACAGACAGGTGGAGGTAACACTGGATGGTCAGAGGTGGGACTGCAGGTCAGGATGTCAGCAGGTCTCCAACAGACGTCTACACAGACAGGTGGAGGTAACACTGGATGGTCAGAGGTGGGACTGCAGGTCAGGATGTCAGCAGGTCTCCAACAGACGTCTACACAGACAGGTGGAGGTAACACTGGATGGTCAGAGGTGGGACTGCAGGTCAGGATGTCAGTAGGTCTCCAACAGACGTCTACACAGACAGGTGGAGGTAACACTGGGTGGTCAGAGGTGGGACTGCAGGTCAGGATGTCTGCAGGTCTCCAACAGACGTCTACACAGACAGGTGGAGGTAACACTGGATGGTCAGAGGTGGGACTGCAGGTCAACCTGCAGCTCTTGAGTCTCTGGTCTACAAATGTTTGGTCATTTCAATGTTTTTGAGACGGTTGTTTTCTTGGCTTTTAGTCCCAGTTGAGCAGGTTTTCAGGGTTTTTATCATAGAAACAGTCTCACTTTTAATTGATGCTGTTATTTTGTTCTTCTGCTCCATCAGGTTGATGGTTCTTAGTTAAAACCGTTTCCTTGTTTCTGTCCAATCCAACAGCACTTTGGTCCACTGCTTGTTTTCTATGTGAAATATCAGCCAGCTGTGACCTGAGTCCCAGTTGCACTCGTTCTCTGAGGAGAAACCACCTGAACAGGGACTTGAACCCTGGACCCTCAGATTAAGAGTCTGATGCTCTTCCAGCTGAGCTACTCAGGTTGCAGTCTGAGCGTTTTGTACTTTCTTTTCTTCATGTTTTTACAAATATAAAGCCTTTGAGGTGTTTAGCAGAGTCCTGAAGGAACTTGGATTGGTTCTTCCCCTGAACATGACAGGAGCTGCTGCTCAGTTCTTGAAACTTTGCAGGTTTTTCTTCATTTAAAGTCTTTCTGCCTGACAAAAGACAGTCTTCAGATGTTCAGTATAAATTGTAGAAATGTTGTAAAACCTGGGCTAAACAGAAAACCTAACATAGAAAGTTTAAAACAGGATAAAAAGAAGACATTTGTTAAAAGCCAGATAAAAAAGGTCTTCAAACTTTAGACATTAAGTTAAGGATGCAACTCCAGCTGCCTTCATTCAACCGCTTCTTCAGTCCTTCTGCAACTGGACCTTAATGCAACGTCTGATTTCATCTTCTGCTTCAAACTGGGACATTTTCTTTTTTCTGTTTCTCCCCAACTCAACATTGTTAACTCTTCTACACGGAGTAATTAATAACACTAACGTGAGGTTCAAACAGTGTAAAAACATTTGTTGTTAAGTTGAGCGTATGAGATCTGTAGCAGCTCATTAAAGATGAGTGATGTCTCCTCCCCCACAAAGACACCCTCATGTCACCATCATGACTTCACAGGTTACCAGGCAGGTGAGCAGGTGAGGAGTCAGGAATCACTGACGTGAACTGGAAGTCTGCAGGTGTCCATGTTCCTGGTGGTGGTGGTGGAGGAAGCACCAGGACGGAGACGAGGTGACCGAGAGGAGAAGGTGATGGACTGCTGATCCACTGTGTTCTGCACGCATGGGTTGGAATCCCGTTCTCGTCGTGAAGTTTCTAAAGTCACAACAGTTTCCTGAAGCTGCTCCCTCCTGGACGTGTACGTCCCACTTCCTAGTTAGACCACCAACACGTGGATGTTCACACTTGTGTCTTTGTCGTCACTCCTGACTGGTTCAGAGGTCTCAGTAACGTCCTGGAGGCAGCACCGACTCCCCTCAGACTCCTCTGAGGATCTCAGCACTTCTGACTCTCCTTCATTTACCACCACGGTGGGACAAAGTCATCATTGTGCAAGTCTCAAGTAACTCCTCTCAAGTCTGGAGTCGAGTCCCAAGTCCAGACTCAAGTCCAAGTCCTGAACATTAAGTTTCCAGTCTCAGCCAGGTCATCACCAGGTCTTCATCAAACGCAACGTTGTGAAAAAAGCACTTCAAAGTATGACTGTATTCATCTTACATGAAACAAAACCTGTGTTTTAAAGTAATAAAAGTGCTGACTTTGCACTTCCATTACACACTTCTGTAAAACTCTCAGCTGGTTGAATTTCCTCTGTTTCTATCCAGTCTGGTATTTATCCAGTCACATGTTTGAAAACCGTCCACGACTTTGTCTTTTCTGTTCGTTTATCTGCCCTTTAACATATTAACACATTAACAAACTCTTACACATAATAAAGTAAAACATAAATGAACAAATCTGCTCATTCAGGTGTTTTGTCAAATTTCTGTTACTATCTATTTTTTTAACGTGCTATTTAGAACCTGCAGAACCATCATCCTTTGTGACGTGGTTAATGACATTCAGGGTCAAACGTGGTTTTCTGTTGGTTGGGGGTTTGACAGCGTTTTTCCACAACAATCCAAAAGCACAGAGGAAAATCCAACATCCTCTGTGACGGCAAACACTTCCCATGATGTAGAGTTTCTTGTTTTATCAGAAAAACGCATTTTTCCCTGCTCGTAGGATTTCCACTTTAGGGTACGAGAGGTCCTGGGTTCGATTCCCAGATGAGCCCCAGTAGTTTACAGAGACTGTAGTTTCCTCCTTCGAGTATCAGACTTCTGGATGAGTTTACTGAAGTGAAGTTTCACCTGAATAAAGTGACGAGTCGGTTGAATCCTGATGTGTGATGTTCCACAGAAACTGTAGAAATGCTGTAAATCCACATCTTCACAGTCTCAACAGCTAAAAACTGAACACCAGCACATTTAACCACAATGCAGATCCACACAAATGTGTCTCAGTCTGAACGGATCGCTTACTCAAATGACTGATTTCAGATCAGACTACCAAATATCTGCAGAACCCAGTCTGTGCAGAACCCAGTCTGTGCAGAACCCAGTCTGTGCAGAATGCAGTCTGTGCAGAACCCAGTCTCTGCAGAACGCAGTCTCTGCAGAACGCGGTCTGTGCAGAACGCGGTCTCTGCAGAACCCAGTCTGTGCAGAACCCAGTCTGTGCAGAACGCAGTCTCTGCAGAACGCAGTCTCTGCAGAACGCAGTCTCTGCAGAACCCAGTCTCTGCAGAACCCAGTCTGTGCAGAACCCAGTCTGTGCAGAACCCAGTCTCTGTAGAACGCAGTCTGTGCAGAACGCAGTCTGTGCAGAACCCAGTCTGTGCAGAACCCCTCTGTACCTTCCAAACTTCAGAAAAAATAAAACAGGCATATTTAGGAAAAGTCGGGGACTGACAGACGGTGGATTTTGTTTGTCTCACATGTAAAAGGTTGCTGGTCGACCAAGCTGGAACTCTGGATCAGGACTGACCAGTTTCCAGGTGAACAGAACAGATGATCCTCTGGAAGATCCACAGCACAGTTTCATCGTAGAAGATCTTCATCAACGATGCGTCTGTGTGTATCAGTGACGTCACATCATCCTTCCTCCACCAGTCTTTCCTCTGGTCCAGCTGCAGCACTGAGAAGCTTCTTCAGCAGGCAAACAGCAACTGCTGATGGTGTCTGGAAAAACATTTGTTCTGCTTCAACCTCGAGACCCCATGAAAATACTTGAACTGAATAACTTCAAAACTTCAGTTTGAGTCACACAGGATGTGGAACAAAACAAGTCCAAAACCTCGGAGCAGACCTGAGACTAAACTGTGAACAGTCAAACACTAATGAACAACTCAGGCGGAGCAGGTGGAGGAGTGACGTCGTCGTGTCCCAGTGGTTCATTTTGCTCCAACCTGGTCTGGAAGATCTGAGGATGGAGCTTAGCTGAGAGCAGACAGCTTGTACTAACTGAGCATCATCTGAACACAGCAGTTGTTTCTGGTTTCCCACAGAAACAACATCTGGAACAGGAGGTCCTGCTGCAGCTGCTCCAGCGTGGATCTGATGAAGGACCATTATTCCTATATCAGACCAGTTTCAGGTCAGTTCTACGTTCACATGTTGGGATCCTGACATCAAGCACATCATCTGGATGTTTCATTCATCAGTTACAGGTTTCAGGTGGCTTCCTGCAGCGTTGGTGGTATAGTGGTCAGCATGGCTGCTTGCCAAGCAGTGGACCTGGTTTAATGTTCCACAAAGGTGCTGATAAGACATTCAAGCAACATGGTTCAAGTGAACAATGCTACTAATTTGATGGAAGAAAGAAGAGCATCTCGTCCCTGGGTGGGTTTGAACCACCAACCTTTCAGTTAACAGCCGAACGCGCTCACCCATTGACCACAGAGACGTAAGAAGACCTCTCTCTGGGTGTTTGTGGTCTTCACCTGAAACCCACCTCTTCATCAGTTTCTTCTTCACCAACCTGCTCGTGTCCATTTGGTCTCTAGATTCCCGTCTGGATGAGCACACTTGGGAACAGTGGGTCATCAAGTGTGTAGATTGTGAACGTGGATAACCAGACTCTTCCACTTTGAAAACAATGTAAAATAAAAAGAGAAAACCCATCTCACCTCATCAGAAGTGGGTGATGTCATTAATGATGTCACAAAGGTTGATGGTTCTGGAGTTCATGACTAGTATGCAGACCACATGGCCTAATGAACCAACAACTTTGAGGTTGGCAGATGACTGATCTACCTGAATCACAGCCATGTGTGCATCCAAGAGTGCGTGTGTGTGTGTGTGTTCACACCTGGTGATTGACATCCAAGGTCAAGGTTTCATCCTGTGACCTAAACTGAACAGAAAAGGACCATTTAGAGTTGGAATAGTAAGTAAACAAAAAAGAATGTTTCATTTGGGTAATAAAGTTCCATTCAATTCAACATTTGTCAGTCTTTAGGTGAAAGATAAAGTAGGACAACCCTTTGGTTTAGAGGTTACAGTAGTTGTATTTGCAGCGCTGCAGCATGGTGTTCCTATAGTGATTTGCTGCCACCTGCTGGTCAGATAAAATGCTGCATTTAAGAGAGTTGCAGATTCTAGGAGCTTTCATTACACCTTTACAATATCATCAACAATAATAAACGTGGTACAGTTGCACATTGAGGTGCTGATCCCCAGCTGGTCCAGTTTGTGAACGAACATGATGATGGGAGTCAGTGCAACTGGACGGTAGTCGTTGGAGCAGCAGGGAGATGACCGTTTTGGGACCGGACGGATGTTGGTGGCTTTGAAGCATGTGGGAACCACCGCCTGACTCAGTGACATGTTAAAGATGTCTGTGAAGACCTCCATGAGTTCTCCTGCACAGTCTCTCAGTACACGACCAGGTATGTTGTCAGGACCCGGAGCTTTGCGAGCGTTGATCCTGCTGAGGGATCTCCTCACAATGTCCGGTGACAGCGTCAGCACCTGGTCGCCGGGAGGGGGTGGTGCTTTCTGTGCGGCGATGGTGTTGTGTGCCTCGAAGCGGGCGAAGAAGGTGTTCAGCTCATTCAGCAGGGATGTGCTGCTCTCACAGGTCTGCGGTGGGGGCTTGTAGTCCGTAATGGTCTGAACCCCTCGCCACAGGCTCCGTGTGTCCCTGCTGTTGCTGAAACGGCGGGCTATCCTCCTGGAGTACCGTATCTTAGCCTCCCTGATGCCATGGGACAGGGCGCTCTAGGCTGGGTGGGTAACGCATTGCGTCACTTCCTGTTTGTTGTTCGCGGTCTGTGTCTGTCTGCACGGCGTTACGGGCTCTGATTCTTCGAATCCTTATACTCTGATTTTAGTTTGTTTTGATAATAAAACACTACATCTTGTAAACTTCTCTTTGAATCGAGCACTTGTACCTTTTCTCTTATTTAACTTTCATTTCCACCAGTCACCGGTACAGGTACCGTCTCCTGTCCTCTCAGCATGGCCTCTTCTCCCACCGTTTCTCCTTCTTACTGCTCAGTGTGTGAAATGTTTAGTTATTCCTCTGCCTCCTTTAGTGAAGACGGTAAGTGTATAAAATGTAGTTTGTTTGTAGCTTTGGAGGCGAGGCTCAGTGAGTTAGAGGTCCGGTTCCGCCAAATAGACCATAGTCCGGTTGACTTGGTAGCTCGTCAGGCTGAAGTAGCGGCGGACCGGCCAGGTGTAGCTGCTGGTAGCCGCCCCCCTGCAGCACCCGAGCAGCCGGGCAGTCAGGGCGGCTGGGTGACGGTTCGGAGGAAGCGTAGTCCCAAAAGGCGCACGGAACACCACCATTCGCTTCACGTGTCTAACCGTTTTTCCCCACTCAGCGACACACCCGCTGAGAAACCGACCTTGGTGATTGGCGACTCTATTTTGAGGCATGTGAGGCCGACTCCAGCGACCATAGTTAGGTGCATCCCGGGGGCCAGAGCGGGCGACGTCGAAGCAAACTTGAAGCTGCTGGCAAAGGGTAATCGTAAATACAGTAAAGTTATCATCCATGTCGGCGCTAATGACACCCGGCTACGCCAGTCGGAGGTCACTAAAATCAATATTGTCTCGGTGTGTAACTACGCCAAAACCATGTCGGACTCCGTAGTTTTCTCTGGTCCCCTCCCCAATCTGACCGGTGATGACATGTTTAGCCGCATGTTGTCGCTCCGTCGCTGGTTGTCTCTGTGGTGTTCAGAAAACGACGTGGC
Organism: Xenentodon cancila; assembly: GCA_014839995.1. Taxonomy (NCBI): domain Eukaryota; kingdom Metazoa; phylum Chordata; class Actinopteri; order Beloniformes; family Belonidae; genus Xenentodon; species Xenentodon cancila. The sequence goes on along the minus strand of CM026216.1, from coordinate 1,020,489 downwards.
CTTTATTGACAATTGGAAGACGTTTTGGGGAAAGCCTGGTCTGCTTAGAAGAGACGGCATTCATCCCACCCGGGATGGTGCAGCTCTTATCTCTAGAAATCTGGCTGATATTATTAGATCCTCCCCCTGACAATCCAGGGTCCAGGCCGGGATGCAGAGCTGCAGTCTTACACGCTTCTCTGCTGCTTCTCGAGGACTATCGCCTGCCAATAAAAAGGTAGAAGTAAATGATGTAATTGGAGATTCTAACCAGGTGCCAAGTAAAATAGATTTAGTATCGATTCCCCGTCCTCCAAATCTTCACCAAGCGCGACGTAATAGAGGCGTTAACCAAAATAACCTCGTAAAAATAAAAACAAATACGCATTTAGTGTGAACTAAAGACCAAACAATTAGATGCGGATTACTAAATATACGATCTTTAAGCTCCAAGTCTCTATTAGTAAACGATCTAATTACTGAGACCCGGAGTGACATTTTCTGCCTAACAGAAACGTGGCTCCAAGAGGAAGAGTTTGTTAGTTTAAATGAATCGACGCCGTCCAGTTACGTTAATTATCATATTCCTCGAATCACAGGTCGAGGTGGAGGAGTAGCGGCGATCTACGACTCCAGTCTTACAATAAAATCCAAACCTAAATGCGATTATAATACATTTGAAAGCCTCACGCTTAGCTTAAAACTGCCGAGCTGGAAATCAGAGAAGCCAGTCTTGTTGGTTGTAGTTTACCGGCCTCCTGCTGGAGCTTATCTGGAGTTTCTGTCTGAGTTCTCAGATTTCTTATCTAGTTTATTGATCAGTACAGATAAAGTCATCATAGTGGGCGACTTTAACATTCATATGGATGTTGACAACGACAGTCTTAAGTTGGCTTTTGATTCTCTTCTAGAATCAATGGGGATTTTACAAGAAGTTAACGAACCAACGCATTGTCTTAATCATACTCTTGATCTGGTCCTCGTCTACGGTGTAGAACTTGATAATCTGTTAGTGTCACATGTAAACTCCCTCCTATCCGACCACTATTTAATAACGTTTGAATTCAACATTGTCAACGTTACGCATAAAAGGAGGAATTACTTTAGCAGGTGTCTATCCGATAAAGCTATCACTAAATTTAGGGAGGCCGTTGCTCTTCATCTTCTTACAGAGGAACATAGTGAAGCAGTTGAGGGCTGTGACCTCGGTTCTACCTCTGCAGACGTTGATTTCCTTGTTGGTAGCACTGCAGATGTGTTGCATACAGCTTTAGATGTAGTTGCTCCTTTGAGAAAGAGGGTCTCTAACCGTAGGAGCTCAACTCCCTGGTTTAACTCACATATTCGTATGTTAAAACAGAAAGTGCGTAAAATGGAAAGAAAGTGGTACTCTAGTAGGTCTGTAGATATTTATTATGCATGGAAAGATAGTCTAATAGTGTATAAAAAGCGCTTCGCAAAGCTAGAACAGCCTATTATTCAGTGTTAATAGAGGATAATAAAAATAACCCACGTTTTCTGTTCAGCACTGTAGCCAGGCTGACAAAGAGCCACAACTCTGTTGAGCCGTGCATCCCTGCAGCTCTCAGTAGTGAAGACTTTATGAGCTTCTTTAGCAATAAAATTGTCAGAATTAGAGAGGAAATCGGCCAGGCCCTCCCGGCAGTGGCTGTGGGAATTTCTTCAACCTCAACCTCAGAGACTCCCTTATGCTCCGACCTGACTCTAGACTGTTTTGTTCCTGTAGACCTCTCTGAGCTGACCTCAGTCGTCAATGGATCTAAATCATCCACGTGTCTGTTAGACCCAATCCCAACTCGACTACTCAAAAATGTTTTCTCTCTTATTGGACCGACAATACTGAAACAGATCAACTTGTCCCTAGTCTTAGGATATGTACCACAGGCTTTTAAAGTCGCAGTAATCAAACCATTACTTAAAAAACCCTCTCTTGACCCAGACATTTTAGCTAACTATAGACCAATTTCCAACCTTCCATTTATCTCTAAAATTCTGGAAAGGGTAGTTGCAAGCCAGCTGTGTGAGCATTTGTATAGAAATGATCTATTTGAAATTTTTCAGTCAGGGTTTAGAATGCATCATAGCACAGAAACAGCACTGGTTCGAGTCTCGAATGACCTTCTTATGGCCTCAGATAATGGGTTAGTGTCCCTACTGGTTCTGCTGGACCTCAGCGCTGCTTTTGATACTATAGATCACAGCATTTTACTGCAGAGGCTAGAGTATGTTGTTGGGATTAAAGGGACAGCTCTAGATTGGTTTAAATCATATCTGTCTGATAGATTCCAGTTTGTTCATGTTCATAAGGTTTCTTCCGTACAGACGAGGGTCTGCTATGGTGTCCCGCAGGGTTCAGTGCTAGGGCCAATCCTGTTCAGTTTATACATGCAGCCCTTGGGAAGTATTATCCGGAACCACGGCATTAATTTTCATTGTTATGCTGATGATACGCAGCTGTATCTGTCTATGAAGCCAGATGAAACAGAACCATTAGACAAACTTCAGATGTGTATTAAGGACATCAAGGACTGGATGTCCAGAAATTTTTTGCTATTAAATTCTGATAAAACAGAAGTTGTTGTTTGTGGTCCCAAACAGCTTAGGAAGGGATTAGATGGTCTTGCGATGGCCTCCAGTAAAACTGTGCGAAACCTTGGTGTTATATTCGATCAGGATTTGTCATTTAAACAGCATATTAATCAGGTTTGTAAAACTGCGTTTTTCCACCTCCGTAATATCGCAAAGATTAGGAGCATCCTCTCCCAGAGTGATGCTGAAAAACTAATTCATGCGTTCGTATCTTCTAGACTAGATTACTGTAACGTGTTGTTGGCTGGATGTCCAAGTAATTCTCTTAACAGCCTCCAGCTGATCCAAAATGCAGCAGCGCGAGTGCTGACAGGAATCAACAAGAGAGACCACGTCTCTCCAGTTTTAGCTTCCCTCCATTGGCTCCCTGTAAAATTTAGAATCCAATTCAAAATTTTATTACTGGCATATAAAGTCCAAAATGGCCTAGCGCCGCGATATTTGCAAGACCTGATAGTACCGTACGTTCCTAATAGAGCTCTCCGTTCTCAGGGTGCAGGTTTACTCGTAGTTCCTAGAGTATCGAAATGTAGATTTGGAGGACGGGCTTTCTGTTATCAGGCACCATCACTCTGGAACCAACTTCCAGTTTGGGTTAAGGAGGCTGATACCACCTCCACCTTTAAAACTAAACTTAAAACATTTCTGTTTAATAAAGCATATAGTTAGTGTACATTTAGTACCTTAATGTGTCAGGGCCAGTAGTCAAAGCTGCAGCTACAGGACCAGATTAGAGCAGCTCATTTTAAACATAGCTTCGGTGTAGATATGCTGTTATAGGCCTATGCTGCAGGGGGGGCACCAACATGATCCACTGAGTGGTGCCTTTCACCTTCTCTGTTTCTCTTTGCCTTCTCTGTCTCTTCTTCACCTCAACCCTCATTTATTAACAATATTCCATAAACTTAATTGTGGTCCATTGTTCTGGTAGTTTTTTGTGCTTGTCTGGCCCTTCTTTTCCTCTTCTTTGCATGTCCTGCGGACCAGAACCTCAGGAGCTGCTTGCTGACCTGCAGTTCCGCCTCTGACCATCCCAGTGTCTGCCTTCACCTGTCTGTGTGGATGTCTGTTGGATGCTTGCTGACACCCCGACATGCAGTCCTCATCCCCTTGTATCACCGTTTATCCATATATCACCCATATTCACAGAAGTCTAATTGGACTACCAAGGACAGTTACTAATGTATCCTATCTTGTACCTTTGACGGTGTCTCTATGTCTCTATTCTTTCTTATTTCTTGCTCTACCCGGCTGGCCTTCGGCAGGAGGGTCCCCCCTCATGAGCCAGGTCCTGCTCAAGGTTTCTTCCCTCTTAAAGGGGAGTTTTTCCTTGCCACTGTTTGGCTTAAGGTTTTTCTTCCACTAGGGGAGTTTTTACCTGCCGCTGTTTATGTAATAATTGCTCGGGGGTCATGTTCTGGGTCTCTGGAAAGCGCCTAGAGACAACTTGTGTTGTAATAGACGCTATATAAATAAAATTGAATTGAATTGAATTGAATTGAATCAGAGCATTACCAACCTCAGAACATTTCCAGCATCCGAAGATTCCCAAATTCCGAACATTCCCAACCAAAAAAAATATTAAAAATCCGAACATTCCCAACATCTGAACATTCCCAACATCCGAAAATTCCCGACATCAAAACATTCCCAAGATCTAAAAAAATTCCCAACATCAGAACATTCCCAACCTCATAACATCCCCAACTTCATAACATTCCTCACATCCAAAAATTCCCAACATCCAACCATTCCCATGATCCGAAAATTCCCAAGATCCAAACATTCCCAAAATCCAAATAGTCCTGACATCCAAACATTCCCCAGATACAAAAATTCCCAACATCAGAACATTCCCAACCTCAGAACATTCCCAACCTCATAACATTCCATACATCCAAAAATTCCCAAAATTCCCATGATCCAAAAATTCCCAACATCCGAACATTCCCAACCTCAGAACATTCCCAACCTCAGAACATTCCCATCATTCGAATATTCCCAAATTCCGAACATTCCCAACCAAAAAAAATTCTAAAAATCCGAACATTCCCAACATCCGAACATTCCCAACATCCGAAAATGTCCCACCTCAGAACATTCCCAACCTCATAACATTCCCAACATCCGAACATTCCCAACATCCAAACATTCCCATCATCCGAAAATTGCTGACATCCAAACATTCCCAAGATCCGAACATTCCCAACATTAGAACATTCCCAACCTCAGAACATTCCCAACCTCAAAACATTCCCAACATCCATACATTGCCAACATTTGAAAATTTCCAAGATCCGAAAATTCCCAACATCAGAACATTCCTAAACTCAGAACATCCCGAAACATTCCCAAACTCAGAACATTCCCAGCATCCGAACATTACCAAAATAAGAACATTCCCAACATCAGAGCATTACCAACCTCAGAACATTTCCAGCATCCGAAAATTCCCAAATTCCCAAATTCCAAACATTCCGAACCAAAAAACATTACCAACATCCAAACATTCCCATGATCCTAAAATTCCCGACATCAAAACATTCCCAAGATCTAAAAAAATTCCCAACATCAGAACTTTCCTAACCTCATAAGATCCCCAACCTCATAACATTCCCAACATCCAAAAATTCCCAACATCCAACCATTCCCATGATCCAAAAATTCCCAAGATCCAAATAGTCCCGACATCCAAACATTCCCCAGATACAAAAATTCCCAACATCAGAACATTCCCAACCTCATAACATTCCCAACATCCAAACATTCCCAACATCCGAAAATGTCCCACCTCAGAACATTCCCAACATCCAAACATTCCCATGATCAGAAAATTCCCAACATCTGAACATTCTCAAGAATGGAAAATTTCCAACATCAGAACATTCCTAAACTCAGATCATTCCGAAACTCAAAACATTCCCATCATCAAAACAATCCGAACATCCAAACATTCCTAACATCCGAAAACTCCCAACATCAGAACATTCCCAACCTCAGAACATTCCCAACATCTGAAAATTCCCAACATCCAAACATTCCCATGATCAGAAAATTCTCAACATCTGAACATTCTCAGTAATGGAAAATTTCCAACATCAGAACATTCCTAAACTCAGATCATTCCGAAACTCAAAACATTCCCAACAACAAAAAAACCCGAACATCCAAACATTCCTAACATCCGAAAACTCCCAATATCCAAACATTCCCAACATCCAAACATTCCCAAGATCCGAAAATTCCCAACATGAGAACATTCCCAACCTCAGAAAATTACCAACATCCGAAAATTCCCAACATCCAAACATTACCATGATCAGAAAATTCCCAACATCTGAACATTCTCAAGAATGGAAAATTTCGAACATCAGAACAATCCTAAACGCAGATCATTCCGAAACTCAAAACATTCCCAACCTCCGAAAACTCACAACGTCCGAACATTCCCAACATCAGAACATTCCCAACATCCAAAAATTCCCAACATCCAAAAATTCCCAACATCAACACATTCCGAAACTCAGAACATTCCCAACATCGGAACATTCCAAACATCCAAACATTCCCAACATCGGATCATTCCGAACACCCAAAAATTCCCAACATCTGAACATTCCCATGATCAGAAAATTCCCAACATCAGAACATTCCTAACATCCAAATTTTCCCAACATCTGAAAATTTCAACATCCAAACATTCCCAACATACAAACATTCCGAAGATCTGAAAATTCCCAACACCAGAACATTCCAAACCTCAGAACATTCCCAACATCTGAACATTCTCAAGATTTGAAAATTCCCAACATCAGAAAATTCCTAAACTTTGAACATTCCAAACCTCAGAACACTCCCAACATCAGAGCATTCCTAACCTCAGAACATTCCCAGCATCCGAATATTACCAAATTCGCAACATTACCAACCAAAAAACATTCCCAACATCCAAACATTCCCAATATCCGAACATTCCCATGATCCGAAAATTCCAAACATTCCCAACCTCAGAACATTAAGAATATTCCCAACAACCGAACATTCCCAACCTCAGAACATTCTGAACATTCCCAAAATCAGAACATTCCCAACCAAAAAACATTCACAGCATCCGAATATTCCCATATTCTGAAAATTCCCAACCAAATAGCATTCCCAACATCAGAACATTCCCAGCATCCGAACATTCCCAACATCAAAACCTTCTCAACATCCGAAAATTCTCAACATCATAACATTTCCAACATTCCGAACATTCCCAAATTCCGAACATTCCCAACCAAACATTATTACAAACATCAGAACATTCCCAGAATACGAACATTGTTAAAATCTGAACATTCAAAACCAAAAAAAATTCCCAACATCAGAACATTCCCAAGATCCGAACATTTCCCACCTCAGAACATTCCCAACTTCAAAACATTCCAAACCTCATAACATTCCCAACATCCGAATATTTCCAATATACAAACATTTCCAAGATCCGAACATTCCCAACACGAGAACATTCCCAACCTCAGAACATTCCCAACATCCGAAAATTCCAAACATCCAAACATTCCCATGATCAGAAAATTCCCAACATCTGAACATTCTCACGATTCGAAAATTCCCAACATCTGAACATTGCTAAACTCAGAACATTCCAAAACTCAGAACATTGCCAACCTCAGAACATTCCCAGCATCCGAACATTCCCAAAATCAGAACATTCGCAAGATCAGAGCATGCCCAACCTCAGAACATTCCAAACATCCAAATATTCCCAAATTCCCAACATTACCAACCAAAAAACATTCCCAACATCCGAACATTCCCAATATCCGAACATTCCCATGATCTGAAAATTCCCAACATCTGAAAATTCTGAACATTCCCAATCTCAGAACATTCCGAACATTCCCAACAACCGAACATTCCCAACCTCAGAATATTCCGAACATTCCCAACAACCGAACGTTCCCAACCTCAGAACATTCCCAACCTCAGAAGATTAACAACCTCAGAACATTCCGAAAATTCCCAAAATCTGAACATTCCCAACAGAAAACAGTCCCAACATCAGAACATTCCCAGCATCCGAATATTCCCAAAATCAGAACATTCGCAACATCAGAGCATGCCCAACCTCAGAACATTCCAAACATTCCCAACAACCGAACATTCCCAACCTCAGAATATTCCGAACATTCCCAACAACCGAACGTTCCCAATCTCAGAACATTCCCAACCTCAGAAGATAACCAACCTCAGAACATTCCGAAAATTCCCAAAATCTGAACATTCCCAACAGAAAACAGTCCCAACATCAGAACATTCCCAGCATCCGAATATTCCCAAATTCCCAACATTACCAACATCAGAACATTCCCAGCATCCGAATATTCCCAAATTCCAAACATTACCAACCAACAAACATTCCCAACATCCAAACATTCCCAACATCCGAACACTCCCAACATCCGAAAATTCCCAACATCAGAACATTCCGAAACTCAAAAAATTCCTGAAATCAGAACATTCCGAACATCCAAACATTCCTATCAACCGAAAATTCCCAACATCCGAAAATTCCAATAATCTGAACATTCCCAACCAAATAACATTCCCTACATCAGAACATTCCAAACATCTGAACATTCCCAGAATCTGAACATTCCCAACATCCGAACATTCCCAACATCCAAAAAATTCCCAACAACAGAACATTCCCAACATCTGAACATTCCGAACATTCCCAACCTCAGAACATTCCAAACATTCCCAACATCCAAACATTCCCAACATCCGAAAATTCCCAACATCATAACATTTCCAACATTCGAACATTCCCAATGTCAGAACATACCCAACCCCAGAATATTCCCAACATCCAAACATTCCCATGATCAGAAAATTCCCAACATCTGAACATTCTCAAAAATGGAAAATTTCCAACATCAGAACATTCCTAAACTCAGATCATTCCGAAACTCAAAACATTCCCAACATCAAAACAATCCGAACATCCAAACATTCCTAACATCCAAACATTCCTAACATCCGAAAACTCCCAACATCCGAACATTCCCAACATCCAAACATTCCCAAGATCCGAAAATTCCCAACATCAGAACATTCCCAACCTCAGAACATTCCCAACATCCAAACATTCCCATGATCAGAAAATTTCCAACATCTGAACATTCTCAAGAATGGAAAATTTCCAACATCAGAACATTCCTAAACTCAGATCATTCCGAAACTCAAAACATTCCCATCATCAAAACAATCCGAACATCCAAACATTCCTAACATCCGAAAACTCCCAACATCAGAACATTCCCAACCTCAGAACATTCCCAACATCTGAAAATTCCCAACATCCAAACATTCCCATGATCAGAAAATTCCCAACATCTGAACATTCTCAGTAATGGAAAATTTCCAACATCAGAACATTCCTAAACTCAGATCATTCCGAAACTCAAAACATTCCCAACAACAAAAAAAACCCGAACATCCAAACATTCCTAACATCCGAAAACTCCCAACATCCAAACATTCCCAACATCCAAACATTCCCAAGATCTGAAAATTCCCAACATCAGAACATTCCCAACCACAGAAAATTCCCAACATCCAAACATTCCCAACATCCGAAAATGTCCCACCTCAGAACATTCCCAACATCCAAACATTACCATGATCAGAAAATTCCCAACATCTGAACATTCTCAAGAATGGAAAATTTCCAACATCAGAACAATCCTAAACGCAGATCATTCCGAAACTCAAAACATTCCCAACCTCCGAAAACTCACAACATCCGAACATTCCCAACATCAGAACATTCCCAACATCCAAAATTTCCCAACATCCAAAAATTCCCAACAACAGAACATTCCCAATCTCAGAACATTCCCAACATCTGAACATTCCGAACATTCCCAACCTCAGAACATTCCAAACATTCCCAACATCCAAACATTCCCAACATCCGAAAATTCCCAACATCATAACATTTCCAACATTCGAACATTCCCAACGTCAGAACATACCCAACCCCAGAATATTCCCAACATCCAAACATTCCCATGATCAGAAAATTCCCAACATCTGAACATTCTCAAGAATGGAAAATTTCCAACATCAGAACATTCCTAAACTCAGATCATTCCGAAACTCAAAACATTCCCAACATCAAAACAATCCGAACATCCAAACATTCCTAACATCCAAACATTCCTAACATCCGAAAACTCCCAACATCCGAACATTCCCAACATCCAAACATTCCCAAGATCCGAAAATTCCCAACATCAGAACATTCCCAACATCTGAACATTCCAACCAAAATAAAATTCCCAACATCCGAACATTCCCAACAACTGAATATTCCATACCTCAGAACGTTCTCAACCTCATAACATTTCCAACATACAAACATTCCCAGCATCCGAACATTCCCAACATCCGAACATTCTCAACCAAAAAACATTCCCACCATCTGAACATTCCCAACATCTGAACATTCCCAACATCAAAACATTCCCAACATCCGAAATTTCCCATGATCCGAAAATTTCAACATCCGAACATTCCCAAAAACTGAACATTCCTGTGATGGCCACACAGCCACACAAGCTGAGGGTGATGCAGCTGTTTCGCATCCCCATGATCGGGTTAAACTAATATAGTAGTATCAGAGGGGGAGAACATGATTGTTGTCATTTGAGATATTGGATTCTTATAATGTCAGTTGTTATAGCTCATATTTAGTTTTAGATTTATTATTTAGTTAACTTAACTGGTGAACCTAACTGTTGTTGTTATTGATGTTGTGTTGTTATATTATTAGTTTAGTTATGTGTCTTCCCCCTGTTTGTTAGACTGGTTTGATCACCCAGTATTTAAGTGTTTCCCTTCTCCAGTCTTGAGGAAGAGACAGAGAGGTGGGTCAGTGCTAGTTATGTTTGCACGTTTATATTTGAGTTTGTTTGATACTTTGAGCTCTTCTAAAGAAAAGAAAATAAAACTATATTTTTGTATAAAATATTGGTGTCCTCTTGCTTGACTAGCTCGGTCCCTCACATATGGTGGCAGTGGTGGGATCGGCCAGTTGAGGACACCTATATTTGGAAAATTCTTTTTTTTTTTTTTTCTCTTCTTCCAACTAAAGTCTTTTTTGCTATTTTTGAACGGATTTCTGACTTTGAACCATGCATCGTGGAAGCAAGAGGAATAAAGTGGAGTCAAAGATTGCTGAGGAGCAAGATCCGGATGAAGAAGAATTGGAAGCAAGAGCGTTTGAAGTAGGTGACACTGAGGGTGAAGATGTTAAAGAGCCAACATTGAAAGATCTGACGGGGATTCTAAGAGCTTTTATGGGACAGCAAGAAGCACGGGATTCGGCCCTGAAACAGGAATCAGCCCGAGGAGAACACCGGTTTAAAGCACTGCAGCACCAGTTTCAGCTTTTACAGATGGAAGTTGAGGCCCGTACATCCCCTTCTGATGCCAAAACAGCTGTTCCTGACCAACTGGAGTTCAGTAACCAGGATCAACACTCTCAACTTTTGTCACCATCATCAGATGAGATCCAAGGCAGAACCAAGGGAGGTCAGTTGCATATTCCTCATGAGCCAAAATTACAACAATTAACTAATGATGAGGACATTGAACATTTTCTTGTTACTTTTGAGAGAATCGCAGCTGCCTGTAGATGGCCAAAAGTAGACTGGGTTTTCCGTCTTATCCCTTTGCTCACTGGTAAGGCACGGAGCGCATATGTTAACATGGATGTGGATGAATCACGGAACTATGACGATGTAAAGATAGCTATATTGAAGAAATATGACATCAATCCAGAGACTTACAGACAAAGATTTCGTTCTCTTTATGTCCATCCTGATGAAAATCCCAAGGAACTCTATGTGAGGTTGAAGGAGTTGTATGGGAAATGGATTCAACCTAAAGATAAAACTGTACCAGAAATTGGGGAAATGATTATTATGGAACAGTATTTAAGAATGTTATCACCTGAGCTCCAGGTTTGGATTAAAAAGCATAATCCTATGTCTGCTGCTGAGGCTTCCACGTTGGCGGATGCATTTGTAGCAGCTCGAAGGAGAGGTCTGCCGTGGAACCACACTACAATGGTGGATAAGGACATTCGCAGGTTGGGTTCATCTCGGAATTTCCAACGATCCACAGATGTAAGTAAGCGTTTCACAAGAGAGGATCAACAAATGAATATGCCTTTCAAGTCAACGAGAAGGATACCAGTGTGTTACCTTTGTGGGCAGGAAGGTCACACTAAGCCAATGTGTCCGAGAAAATCAAAATGTACTCAGATGTGCTTGGTACCACGACAACATGATTTAGAAGCCAAGAAGGGCCCATTAAAGAAAATAATTACAGTTAAGATAAATGGGAGAAAAATAAAAGCTCTGATAGATACAGGCAGTACTCAGACCCTGGTGAGCAGACAATATGTGCCAGATATTGTTTATGCGCCCGAAACCATCCCCATTCTTTGTGTCCATGGAGATGAAAAACATTACCCTACTGCTGATATTTTCATTGAGGTGCAAGGACAACCCTATTTGTTAAATGTCGTTGTTGCGGATCACCTGCCATTTCCAGTGGTTCTGGGGGAGGATTTACCAGTCCTCTATGATTTGCTAAAACCTCTGCAAAATTGTAATGTAGTGGTGACAAGGGCCCAAGCTAAAACCAATGAGCATCTTCCAACTCTGGCTACTTTGCCTTTTTTTAGTGCTGATCTAGAGACAAAACCCGGGAAATCTAGGAAATCACGCCGTCAGAAGAGGCAAGATAAGTTCAGACGTGCTATGATAAAATCAGTGGAAGTGGCTCCAGAGCCACCAATAGGATTTCAAATCCCAACAAACATTATTCAGTTGCAACAAAGGGACACAACACTGTCTGCTTGTTTGTTGAAGGCTAAGGAAATGGAACCTGGAATTGAGTCTAACACCAGCAAAGAATACTTTTTACAGAATGGCATCCTTTATCATCGGCATGGTCGAGCTAAGCAGTTAGTCGTCCCTCAAACGGCTCGAGATGTAGTGCTAGGATTAGGACACTCTGTCCTCTGGGCAGGCCACCTAGGGGAACACAAGACCTTGGCTCGCATTAGACGCTATTTTCATTGGCCCGGCCTACGCTCGGATGTAGCTCAATTTTGTAGAAGCTGCCCTCAGTGTCAGAAGACATCACTAAGAATTCCCCGAAGGGTTCCACTTCAGCCTCTGCCACTTATTGGAACTCCTTTCGAACGTCTTGGAATGGACATTGTTGGACCTTTGGAAAGGAGTAAAGCAGGAAATCGCTATATGCTGGTTATCACAGATTATGCTACTAAATATCCAGAAGTCTTCCCATTAAGAAATATGAAGGCAAAAGCTGTGTCTTTTTCATTAATACAGCTCTTTTCAAGAGTTGGGTTCCCAAAGGAAATCCTCACAGATCAAGGTACTAACTTCATGTCTGTCTTATTAAAACAGGTCTACAAACTACTCGGCATCAAGAGTATAAGAACCACTCCATACCATCCCCAGACGGATGGGCTCACAGAACGTTTCAATCAGACCCTTAAGCAGATGCTTCGTAAGTTTGTGGGTGATACCGGTTCTGACTGGGATCAGTGGCTTCCCTATCTTTTATTTGCTTACCGGGAAGTACCTCAGGCTTCCACGGGGTTCTCTCCTTTTGAACTTCTTTATGGCCGTGAGGTAAGGGGTCCTCTGGCTTTATTGAAGGAAACGTGGGAGGAATACCAGGAAAAGGTGGAACCTGTGGATGTGGTCTCCTATGTTCTTCAAATGAGGGAGAAGCTGCAGAAGATGGGTGATTTGGCTCAGAGACATATGATGGATGCACAAAAGGTACAAAAAGTGTGGTATGATCGCGCCGCGAGAGAACGATGTTTTGAACCCGGCCAAAAGGTGTTGGTGATGCTGCCTACGAATGAAAGTAAGCTGCTTGCCAAATGGCAGGGTCCATTTGAAGTGCAGAAGAAACTAGGTCGCACCACTTACCAAGTTGCTATTCCAGGTCTTCAACGCTCGAACAGAATACTCCATGTGAACCTGCTTAAAGAATGGGTCCCACGAACCAAGGAGAAAGCGGAGGCGCTGCTCATATGTGGTGTGGTAGAAGAAGTTGAGGATCAATACTTACCAACACTGTCTGCCCCCATCATGGACTTGAGTCATCTTACTGCAGAACAGCAGTCTGAAGTGAGAACTTTAATAAACTCAGATGCCTTTCAGGAATGTCCAGGTCGCACAAGTCTGGTGAGCCATGACATTGTGTTGAAAGATGATGTCCAGGTTCGACGCATGAGTTATCGAATACCAGAACGTCTTTTGGCACCACTGAAGAAGGAGGTGGATCTCATGCTCTCTCTTGGAATCATTCAACCGTTAAAAAGTGAGTGGTGTAACCCAGTGGTGCTCGTCCCAAAGAAGGATGACACGATAAGATTCTGTATTGATTTCAGATATCTTAACTCTGTTTCTAAGTTTGATTCATATCCAACACCCCGTATAGATGACCTTATTGAACGCCTGGGAAAGGCAAAATATCTCTCTACCATTGACCTCTCAAAGGGTTATTGGCAGGTACCTCTCAGTGATCGATCTCAGGAGCTGACTGCTTTTCGTACTCCATGGGGACTGTTTGAGTTCACAGTTATGCCGTTTGGATTACACGGGGCTCCTGCTACTTTTCAAAGGTTGATGGACCAGGTACTGGATGGACTGGCTGATTATGCATGTGCGTATTTGGATGACATTGTCATTTACAGTGCCACCTGGGACGCTCACATGGAGCATCTGAAGGAGGTCAATCCAGCAAAGTGTACCCTGGCCCGAGCGGAAACGCAGCACCTTGGATTCACCATTGGAGGTGGAGTTATAAAGCCACAGATTGATAAGGTTAGAGCTATTGAATCTTGTCCTCTTCCACAAATAAAGAAACAGCTGAGATCTTTTCTTGGAATGGCTGGCTTTTACCACCGATTCATCCCAAACTTTTCTGCTAGAGCAGCTGTCTTAACTGATATGACTGGATCACGTTGTCCTAATCAGTTGAAGTGGACTACGGAGACAATGGCGGCTTTCAGAGATATCCAGCATTCTCTGAGTACGACTCCAGTTCTCCATAGTCCAGACTTTGGAAAGGATTTTGTTGTGCAAACTGATGCCTCTGAAAGAGGACTTGGAGCTGTACTTTTACAGGGACCACAAGGAAACCAGCATCCTGTTGCCTATATCAGTCGCAAATTGTTCCCCAGGGAAGAGCGTTATGCCACGGTGGAGAAGGAGGCTTTGGCCATTAAGTGGGCACTTGACTCTTTTAAATATTATTTGCTGGGAAGGGGCTTTATCTTGCAGACTGATCATAAGGCCCTACAATGGCTGAATAGGATGAAGGACACCAATGGGAGGATTACTCGCTGGTACCTTTCCCTGCAACCATTTCAGTTCAAGGTCCAGTATATCCCAGGAAAAGACAACGTCACGGCTGATTATCTCTCCCGCTGTCCTAGTGACAGTTTCTGAAGAGGGGGGGAGTGTGATGGCCACACAGCCACACAAGCTGAGGGTGATGCAGCTGTTTCGCATCCCCATGATCGGGTTAAACTAATATAGTAGCATCAGAGGGGGAGAACATGATTGTTGTCATTTGAGATATTGGATTCTTATAATGTCAGTTGTTATAGCTCATATTTAGTTTTAGATTTATTATTTAGTTAACTTAACTGGTGAACCTAACTGTTGTTGTTATTGATGTTGTGTTGTTATATTATTAGTTTAGTTATGTGTCTTCCCCCTGTTTGTTAGACTGGTTTGATCACCCAGTATTTAAGTGTTTCCCTTCTCCAGTCTTGACAGGGAGACAGAGAGGTGGGTCAGTTTTGGTTAAGTTGACGCTAGTTATGTTTGCACGTTTATATTTGAGTTTGTTTGATACTTTGAGCTCTTCTAAAGAAAAGAAAATAAAACTATATTTTTGTATAAAATATTGGTGTCCTCTTGCTTGACTAGTTCGGTCCCTCACAATTCCCAACAACTGAACATTTCCAACATCTGAACATTCCCAACATCTGAACATTGCCAACATCAGAACATTCCTAACTTCAGAACATTCCCAACCTAAGAACATCCCGAAACTCAGAAAATTCCCAACATCCGAACATTCCCAACATCAGAACAATCCGAACATCCAAACATTTCCAACATCCGAAAATTTCAACATCCGAACATTCCCAAAAACTGAACATTCCCAACAACTGAACATTCCATACCTTAGAACATTTCTCAACCTCAGAACATTCCCAACATCCGAATATTCCCAACATCTGAACATTCCTAAACTCAGAACATTCACAACATCTGAACATTCCCAACATCCGAACATTCCCAACATCTGAACATTCCTAAACTCAGAACATTCCAAAACTTAGAACATTCTCAACATCAGAACATTCCCAACTTCAGAACATTCCCAACATCCAAACATTCCAAAAATCTGAACATTCCCAACCAAATTACATTACCAACATCCGAACATTCCCAACATCCGAAAATTTCAACATCCGAACATTCCCAACTTCCGAACATTCCCAAAATCAAAACATTCCCAACATCCGAACATTTCCAACCTGAGAACATTCCCAACATCTGAACATTCCCAACATCTGAACATTGCCAACATCAGAACATTCCTAACTTCAGAACATTCCCAACCTAAGAACATCCCGAAACTCAGAAAATTTCCAACATCCGAACATTCCCAACATCAGAACAATCCGAACATCCAAACATTTCCAACATCCGAAAATTCCCAATATCCGAAAATTTCAACATCCGAACATTCCCAAAAACTGAACATTCCCAACAACTGAACATTCCATACTTTAGAACATTTTTCAACCTCAGAACATTCCCAACATCCGAATATTCCCAACATCTGAACATTCCTAAACTCAGAACATTCCCAACATCTGAACTTTCCCAACATCGGAACATTCCCAACATCTGAACATTCCTAAACTCAGAACATTCCAAAACTTAGAACATTCCCAACATCAGAACATTCCCAACATCTGAACATTCCCAACATCCGAAAATTCCCAACATCCGAAAATCCCCAACATCCGAACATTCCCAACTTCAGAACATTCCCAACATCCAAACATTCCAAAAATCTGAACAATCCCAACCAAATAACATTACCAACATCCGAACATTCCCAACATCCGAAAATTTCAACATCCGAACATTCCCAACTTCCGAACATTCCCAAAATCAAAACATTCCCAACATCCGAACATTCCCAACCTCAGAACAATCCCAACATCCGAAAATTCCCAACATCTGAACATTGCCAACATCAGAACATTCCTAACTTCAGAACATTCCCAACCTAAGAACATCCCGAAACTCAGAAAATTTCCAACATCCGAACATTCCCAACATCAGAACAATCCGAACATCCAAACATTTCCAACATCCGAAAAATCCCAATATCCGAAAATTTCAACATCCGAACATTCCCAAAAACTGAACATTCCCAACAACTGAACATTCCATACTTTAGAACATTTCTCAACCTCAGAACATTCCCAACATCCGAATATTCCCAACATCTGAACATTCCTAAACTCAGAACATTCCCAACATCTGAACATTCCCAACATCGGAACATTCCCAACATCTGAACATTCCTAAACTCAGAACATTCCAAAACTTAGAACATTCCCAACATCAGAACATTCACAACATCTGAACATTCCCAACATCCGAAAATTCCCAACATCCGAAAATCCCCAACATCCGAACATTCCCAACTTCAGAACATTCCCAACATCCAAACATTCCAAAAATCTGAACAATCCCAACCAAATAACATTACCAACATCCGAACATTCCCAACATCCGAAAATTTCAACATCCGAACATTCCCAACTTCCGAACATTCCCAAAATCAAAACATTCCCAACATCCGAACATTCCCAACCTCAGAACAATCCCAACATCCGAAAATTCCCAACATCCGAATATTCGCAACCTGAGAAAATCCCAACTTCTGAACATTCCCAACATCCGAACATTCCCAACCTCAGAACATTCCCAACCTAAGAACATTCCCAACATCCAAACATTCCAAAAATCCGAACATTCCAAACCAAATTAGATTACCAACATCCGAACATTCCCAAAAACTGAACATTCCCAAAAACTGAACATTCCCAACAACTAAACATTTCCAACCTGAGAACATTCCCAACATCTGAACATTCCCAACATCTGAACATTGCCAACATCAGAACATTCCTAACTTAAGAACATTCCCAACATCTAAAAATTCCTAACATTCCCTACATCTGAACCTTCCCATGATCCATAAATTCCCAACATCCACAAATTTCAACATCCGAACATTCCCAACATCTGAACATTCCCAAAATCTGAAAATTCCCAACATCAGAACATTCCCAACATTCCCGAACATTCCGAACCAAAAAACATTCCCTAACATGAGAACATTCCCAACCTCAGAACATTCCCAACCTAAGAACATCCCGACACTCAGAAAATTCCCAACAACCGAACATTACCAACATCAGAACAATCCGAACATCCAAACATTTCCAACATCCGAAAATTCCCAACATCCGAACATCCCGAACAACTGAACATTCCGAACAACTGAACATTCCATACTTTAGAACATTCTCAACTTCAGAACATTCCCAACATCTGAATATTCCCAACATCTGAACATTCCCATGATTTGAAAATTCCCAAAATCCGAACATTCCCAACATTAGAACATTCCCAACATCCGAAAATGTCCCACCTCAGAACATTCCCAACCTCATAACATTCCCAACATCCGAACATTCCCAACATCCAAACATTCCCATCATCCGAAAATTGCTGACATCCAAACATTCCCAAGATCCGAACATTCCCAACATTAGAACATTCCCAACCTCAGAACATTCCCAACCTCATAACATTCCCAACATCCATACATTGCCAACATTTGAAAATTTCCAAGATCCGAAAATTCCCAACATCAGAACATTCCTAAACTCAGAACATCCCGAAACATTCCCAAACTCAGAACATTCCCAGCATCCGAACATTACCAAAATCAGAACATTCCCAACATCAGAGCATTACCAACCTCAGAACATTTCCAGCATCCGAAAATTCCCAAATTCCCAAATTCCAAACATTCCGAACCAAAAAACATTACCAACATCCAAACATTCCCATGATCCTAAAATTCCTGACATCAAAACATTCCCAAGATCTAAAAAAATTCCCAACATCAGAACTTTCCTAACCTCATAACATCCCCAACCTCATAACATTCCCAACATCCAAAAATTCCCAACATCCAACCATTCCCATGATCCAAAAATTCCCAAGATCCAAATAGTCCCGACATCCAAACATTCCCCAGATACAAAAATTCCCAACATCAGAACATTCCCAACCTCATAACATTCCATACATCCAAAAATTCCCAACATTCCCAACATCCAAACATTCCCAACATCCGAAAATGTCCCACCTCAGAACATTCCCAACATCCGAACATTCCCAACATCCGAAAATGTCCCACCTCAGAACATTCCCAACCTCATAACATTCCCATCACCCGAAAATTGCTGACATCCAAACATTCCCAAGATTCGAACATTCCCAACCTCATAACATTCCATACATCCAAAAATTCCCAACATTCCCAACATCCAAACATTCCCAACATCCGAAAATGTCCCACCTGAGAACATTCCCAACATCCGAACATTCCCAACATCCGAAAATGTCCCACCTCAGAACATTCCCAACCTCGTAACATTCCCATCACCCGAAAATTGCTGACATCCAAACATTCCCAAGATTCGAACATTCCCAACATTAAAACATTCTCATCCTCAGAACATTCCCAACCTCAGAACAATCCTAACATCCAAAAATTCCCAACATCCAAACATTACCAACATTTTAAAATTCCCAACCTCAGAACATTCCCAACCTTAGATCATTCCCAACAAAAAACATTCCCAACAACTGAACATTCCCAAACTCAAAACATTCGCAACATCTGAACATTCCCAAAATCCGAATATTCCCAACATACGAACATTCCCAACCAAAAAACAATTCCAACATCCACACATTACTATGATCCGAAAATTCCCAACATTCAACATTCCCAACATCCCAAAAATTCCCAACATCCCAAAAATTCCCAACATCAGAACATTCCGAAACTCAAAACATTCCCAACATCAGAACAATACGAACATCCAAACATTCCTAACATCCAAAAACCCACAACATCTGAACATTCCAAACATCGAACATTCCCAACATCCAAAAATTCCCAACATCAGAACATTCCGAACATCCAAACATTCCTAACAACTGAAAATTCACAACATCTGAACATTCCAAACATCGAACATTCCCAACATCAAAAAATTCCCAACATCACAACATTCCGAACATCCAAACATTCCTAACAACTGAAAATTCCCAACATCATAACATTTCCAACATTCGAACATTCCCAAAGTCAGAACATTTCCAACCCCAGAACATTCCCAGCAACCGAACATTCCCAACATCCGAACATTCCCAAATTCCGAACTTTCCCAACCAAACATTATTACCAACATCCGAACATTCCCAAAATCAGAACATTCCCAGAATATGAACATTATTAACATCGGAACATTCCCAACAAAAAAAACATTCCCAACATCAGAACATTCCTAATATCTGAACATTTCCCACCTCAGAACATTCCCAACCTCAGAACATTCCAAACCTCATAACATTCCCAACATCCAAACATTCCCAACATACAAACATTCCCAAGATCTGAAAATTCCCAACACCAGAACATTCCAAACCTCAGAACATTCCCAACATCTGAACATTCTCAAGATTTGAAAATTCCCAACATCAGAAAATTCCTAAACTTTGAACATTCCAAACCTCAGAACACTCCCAACATCAGAGCATTCCTAACCTCAGAACATTCCCAGCATCCGAATATTACCAAATTCGCAACATTACCAACCAAAAAACATTCCCAACATCCAAACATTCCCAATATCCGAACATTCCCATGATCCGAAAATTCCAAACATTCCCAACCTCAGAACATTAAGAATATTCCCAACAACCGAACATTCCCAACCTCAGAACATTCTGAACATTCCCAAAATCAGAACATTCCCAACCAAAAAACATTCCCAGCATCCGAACATTCCCAACATCAAAACCTTCTCAACATCCAAAAATTCTCAACATCATAACATTTTCAACATTCCGAACATTCCCAAATTCCGAACATTCCAGACCAAACATTTTTTACAAACATCAGAACATTCCCAGAATACGAACATTGTTAAAATCTGAACATTCAAAACCAAAAAAAATTCCCAACATCTGAACATTCCCAATATCCGAACATTTCCCACCTCAGAACATTCCCAACTTCAAAACATTCCAAACCTCATAACATTCCCAACATCCGAATATTCCCAATATACAAACATTTCCAAGATCCGAACATTCCCAACACGAGAACATTCCCAACCTCAGAACATTCCCAACATCCGAAAATTCCCATGATCAGAAAATTCCCAACATCTGAACATTCTCACGATTCGAAAATTCCCAACATCTGAACATTCCTAAACTCAGAACATTCCAAAACTCAGAACATTGCCAACCTCAGAACATTCACAGCATCCGAACATTCCCAAAATCAGAACATTCGCAACATCAGAGCATGCCCAACCTCAGAACATTCCAAACATCCAAATATTCCCAAATTCCCAACATTACCAACCAAAAAACATTCCCAACATCCGAAAATTCCCAATATCCGAACATTCCCATGATCTGAAAATTCCCAACATCTGAAAATTCTGAACATTCCCAATCTCAGAACATTCCGAACATTCCCAACAACCGAATATTCCCAACCTCAGAATATTCCGAACATTCCCAAGAACCGAACGTTCCCAACCTCAGAACATTCCCAACCTCAGAAGATTAACAACCTCAGAACATTCCGAAAATTCCCAAAATCTGAACATTCCCAACAGAAAACAGTCCCAACATCAGAACATTCCCAGCATCCGAATATTCCCAAATTCCCAACATTACCAACATCAGAACATTCCCAGCATCCGAATATTCCTAAATTCCCAACATTACCAACCAACAAACATTCCCAACATCCAAACATTCCCAACATCCGAACACTCCCAACATCCGAAAATTCCCAACATCAGAACATTCCGAAACTCAAAAAATTCCTGAAATCAGAACATTCCGAACATCCAAACATTCCTATCAACCGAAAATTCCCAACATCCGAAAATTCCAAAAATCTGAACATTCCCAACCAAATAACATTCCCTACATCAGAACATTCCAAACATCTGAACATTCCCAGAATCTGAACATTCCCAACATCCGAACATTCCCAACATCCAAAAAATTCCCAACAACAGAACATTCCCAATCTCAGAACATTCCCAACATCTGAACATTCCGAACATTCCCAACCTCAGAACATTCCAAACATTCCCAACATCCAAACATTCCCAACATCCGAAAATTCCCAACATCATAACATTTCCAACATTCGAACATTCCCAACGTCAGAACATACCCAACCCCAGAATATTCCCAACATCCAAACATTCCCATGATCAGAAAATTCCCAACATCTGAACATTCTCAAGAATGGAAAATTTCCAACATCAGATCATTCCGAAACTCAAAACATTCCCAACATCAAAACAATCCGAACATCCAAACATTCCTAACATCCAAACATTCCTAACATCCGAAAACTCCCAACATCCGTACATTCCCAACATCCGAACATTCCCAAGATCCGAAAATTCCCAACATCAGAACATTCCCAACCTCAGAACATTCCCAACATCCAAACATTCCCATGATCAGAAAATTCCCAACATCTGAACATTCTCAAGAATGGAAAATTTCCAACATCAGAACATTCCTAAACTCAGATCATTCCGAAACTAAAAACATTACCAACAACAAAAAAAAACCCGAACATCCAAACATTCCTAACATCCGAAAACTCCCAACATCCAAACATTCCCAACATCCAAACATTCCCAAGATCCGAAAATTCCCAACATCAGAACATTCCCAACCTCAGAAAATTCCCAACATCCAAAAATTCCCAACATCCAAACATTACCATGATCAGAAAATTCCCAACATCTGAACATTCTCAAGAATGGAAAATTTCCAACATCAGAACAATCCTCAAAACATTCCCAACCTCCGAAAACTCACAACATCCGAACATTCCCAACCTCAGAACATTCCCAACATCCAAAAATTCCCAACATCCAAAAATTCCCAACATCAACACATTCCGAAACTCAGAACATTCCCAACATCGTAACATTCCAAACATCGAAACACTCCCAACATCTGATCATTCCGAACACCCTCAAATTCCCAACATCTGAACATTCCCATGATCAGAAAATTCCCAACATCAGAACATTCCTAACATCCAAATATTCCCAACATCTGAAAATTTCAACATCCGAACATTCCCAACATCCGATCATTCTCAAAATCCGAAGATTCCCAACCAAATAGCATTCCCATTATCCGAACATTCCCAACATCTGAACATACCAAACATTCGAATTCACAACATCAGAACATTCCGAACATCGAAATATTCCCAACATCCGAAAATTCCCAACATCAGAACATTCCGAAACATAAAAAAATCCCTGACAGACTAACATTCCGAAAATCATAACATTCACAAAATCTGAACATTCCCAAAATCCGAACATTCCCACAAAAATAACATTCCCAAAATAAGAACATTCCCAAAATCGGAACATTCCAAACACCCAAAAATTCCCAACACCAGAACATTCCCATGATCCTAAAATTCCCAACATCAGAACATTCCTAACATCCAAATATTCCCAACATCTGAAAATTTCAACATCTGAACATTCCAAACATTCGAAAGTTCTCAAGATCAGAACATTCCTAAACTCAGAACATTCACAACATCAGAACATTACGAACATCGAAATATTCCCAACATCCGAAAATTCCCAACATCCGAAAATTCCCAACATCAGAACATTCCTAAACTCAGAACATTCTGAAACTCAAAACATTCCCAACATCCAAAAATTCCCAAAATCCAAACATTCCCAACATCGAAAAAATTCCTGAACTAAGAACATTCCGAAACTCAGAACATTCCCAACATCGAAACATTCCGAACATCCAAACATTCCTAACAACTGAAAATTCACAACATCAGAACATTCCCAATATCCGAACATTCCCAACAAAATAACATTCCAAACATCATAACATCTGAACATTCCCAACATCAAAACGTTCCCAACATCCAAAAATTCCCAACATCATAACATTTCCAACATTCGAACATTCCCGACGTCAGAACATTCCCAACCCTACAAAATTCCCAGCTACCGAACATTCCCAACATCCGTACATTCCGAACATTCCCAACAACTAAACGTTCCCAACCTCAGAACATTCTCAACCTCAGAAGTTTAACAACCTCAGAACATTCCAAACAATCCCAAAATCTGAACATTCCCAACCAAAAAACATTCCTAAATTCAGAACATTCCTAACATCAGAACATTCCGAGCATCCAAACATTCCCAACATCCAAAAATTCCCAACACCCAAAAATTCCCAACATCCGAACAATCCCATGATCTGAAAATTCCCAACATCCGAACATTCCCAACATCCAAACATTCCCAAGATCCGAAAATTCCCAACACCAGAACATTCCAAACCTCAGAACATTCCAAACCTCAGAAGATTAACAACGTCAAAACATTCCGAACATTCCCAAAATCTGAACATTCCCAACCAAAAAACATTCCCAATATCAGAACATTCCCAACATCAGAACATTCCCAACATCAGAACAATCCCAGCATCTGAATATTCCCAAATTCCGAACAATCCCAACCAAATGGCATTCCCAACATCAACACATTCCAAACATCCAAACATTCCCAACAACCAAAATTTCCCAACCTCCGAAAATTCCCAATTTCAGAACATTCCCAACATCTGAACATTCTAAAAATCCGAACATTCCCAACCAAATAGCATTCCCAACATCCGAACATTCCCAACATCCGAACATTACCAACATCGAAACATTCATAAACTAAGAACATTCCGAAACTCAGAACATTCTCAACATCGAAACATTCTGAACATCCAAATATTCCCAACTTCCAAAAATTCCCAACACCCGAAAATTCCCATCATCCGAACATTCCACACATCCAAACATTCCCATCATCCAAAAATCCCAATATCCGAACATTCCCAACCTCCCAAAATTCCCAACCTCGGAACATTCCAGACATCTGAACATTCCAAACATCCAAACATTCCCAACATCCGAAAATTCCCAACACCCACAAATTCTCAACATCCGAACATTCCCATGATCTGAAAATTCCTAACATCCGAACATTCCCAACATCCGAACATTTTCAACCTCCAAAAATTCCAAACCTTAGAACATTACTGACATCCAAATATTCCCAACATCCGAAAATTTCAACAGCCGAACATTCCAAACATCCAAAAATTCCCAACATCCAAACATTCCCAACAACTAAACATTCCAAACCTCAGAACATTTCCAACATCTGAACGTTCTCAAAATCCGAACATTACCAACCTAAAAACATTCCCAACATCCAAACATTCCTAAAATCTGAATATTCCCAACATCTGAACATTCCCAACCAAAAAAAAATTCCAACATCCAAACAATACTATGATCCGAAAATTCCCAACATTGGAACATTCCTAAACTCAAATTATTCCAAAACTCAGAACATTCCCAACACCCGAACATTCCCAACATCTGAACATTCTCAAAATCCGAACATTCGCAACATTAGAAAATTGCCAACATCAGAACATTCCTAAACTCAGAAAGTTCCGAAACTAAAAACATTCCCAACATCCAAAAATTCCGAGCATCCAAACATTCCCAACATCAGAACATTCCTAAACTAAGAACATTTCGAAAATCAGAACATTTCCAACATCGAAACATTCCGAACATCTAAACATTCCCAACATCCGAAAATTCCCAACACCAAAAAATTACGAACATTCCCAACATCCAAACATTCCCATGATCCGAAAATTCCCAACATCCGAACATTCCCGACCTCCGCAAATTCCCAACGTCTGAACATTTCCAACATCCAAACATTCCCAACATCTGAAAATGCCCATCATCTGAAAATTCCAAACATCAGAACATTCCTAAACTCAGAACATTCCGAAACTCAAAACATTCCCAACATCCAAACATTCCAAACATCCAAACATTCCCAAAATCCAAACATACCCAACATAAGAACATTCCCAACATCCGAACATTCCCAACCTCAGATTATTCCTAACCACAGAACATTCCCAAATTCCAAACATTCCCAACCAAATATTATTACCACCATCACAACATTCCCAACCTAAGAACATTCCCAACCTCATAAAATTCCCAACATCCGAAATTTCCCAACATCCAAACATTCCCATGATCAAAAAATTCCCAACATCGGAACATTCCCAAGATTGGAAATGTCCCAACATCAGAACATTCCTAAACTCAGAACATTCCCATGATCTGAAAATTCCCAACATCAGAGCATTCCCAACCTCAGAACATTCCCAACATCCGAATATTCCCAAATACAAACGTTACCAACTAAACAACATTCCCAAAATCCGAACATTCCCAATATCCGAACATTCCCATGATCCGAAAATTCCCAACATCCGAAAAATCCCAATGTCAGAACATTCTCAACATCTGAAAATTCCGAACATTCCCAACCTCAGAACATTCCGAACATTCCCAACATCCGAACATTCCCTACATCAGAACATTCCCAACCTCAGAACATTCCCAACATCAGAACATTCCTAAACTCTGAACATTCACAACATCAGAACATTCCGAACATCCAAACATTCCCAACAGCTGAACATTCCCAGCATCCGAACATTCCCAACATCTGAACATTCCAAAATTCTGAACATTCCCTACATCAGAACATTCCCAACCTCAGAACATTCCCAACATCAGAACATTCCTAAACTCAGAACATTCACAACATCAGAACATTCCGAACATCCAAACATTCCCAACATCTGAACATTCCCAACACCCAAACATTCCCAACAGCTGAACATTCCCAGCATCCGAACATTCCCAACATCTGAACATTCCAAAATTCTGAACATTCCCAACATCAGAAAATTCCCAACCTCAGAACATTCCCAAAATCTGAACATTTGCAACATCCGAACATTCCCAACATCCAAACATTCCCAATATCCGCACATTCCCAACATTTGAACATTCCTAAACTAATCCATTCCGAAACTCACAACATTTCCAACATCGGAACATTCCGAACTTCCAAACATTCCCACTATCCCAACATTCCCAACATCCGAACATTATCAAAATCCAAAATTTCCAATATCCGAAAATTTCAACATCCGAACATTCCCAACATCCAAAAATTCCAAACATCTGAACCCTCACAACATCTGGAAATTCCCAACATCCGAACATTCCCAACATCCCAAAATTCCCAACATTTGAAAATTCCCAACCTCAGAACATTCCCAACAAAAGATCATTCCCAACCGCAAAACATTCCCAACAACCGAACATTCCCAACCTCAAAACATTCCCAACATTTGAACATTCTCAAAATCCGAATATTCCCAGCATCCAAACATTCCCAGCATCTGAAAATTCCCAACATCAGAACATTCCGATACTCAGAACATTCCGATACTCAGAACATTCCCAACATCCAAAGATTCAGAACATCGAAACATTCCCAAAATCCAAACATTCCCAACATCAGTACATTCCTAAACTAAGAACATTCCAAAACTCAGAACATTCCCAACATCGGAACATTCCAAACATCAAAACAATGCCAACATCCGAAAATTCCCATCACCCAAAAATTCCCAACATCTGAAAATTCCCGAAATCTGAACATTCCCAACATCCAAACATTCCTAAGAACCGAAAATCCCCAACACCAGAACATTCCAAACCTCAGAACATTCTCAACCTCAGAAGATTAACAACCTCAGAACATTTTTAACATTCCCAAAATCCAAACAATCCAAACCAAAAAAAACCCCAACATCAGAACATTCCCAACATCCGAACATTCCCATTATCCAAAAATTCCCAACATCAGAACATTCCTAAACTCAGAACATTCCCAAAATCAGAACATTCCGACCAACCAAACATACCCAACATCCAAACATTCCCAACATCCAGAACTTTCAAAATCCGAACATTCCCAACATCCAAAATCTCCCAACATCTAAAAATTCCAAACATTATAACATTCCTGAACTCAGAACATTCCGACACTCAGAACATTCCCAACATCTGAAAATTACAAAAATTCCAAACCTCAGAACATTCCCAACCTTAGAACATTCCAAACATTTCCAACCTCAGAACATTCCAAACATTCCCAACAACCGAACATTCCCAAACTCAGAACATTCCCAAGCACATAACATTTCCAACATCAGAAAATTCCAAACCTCAGAATATTCCCAACATCCGAACATTCCCAACATCAGAACATTCCTAAACTCAGAACATTCCAAAACTCAGAACATTCCCGACCTCAGAACATTCCCGACCTCAGAAAATTCCCAGCATCCGAACATTCCCAAAATTAGAACATTCCCAATATCAGAGCATTCCAAACCTCAGAACATTCCCAACATCCAAATATTCCCAAATTCCAAACATTACCAACAAAAAAACATTCCCAAAATCAGAACATTCCCAACATCTGAAAATTCCGAACATTCCCAACAACCAAACATTCCCAACATCCAAACATTTCCAAGATCCGAAAATTCCCAACACCAGAACATTCCAAACCTTAGAACATTCCCAACCTCAGAACATTCCCAACATCTCAAAATTCCAAACATTCCCTACATCTGAACATTCCCAACATCCGAACATGCCCATGAGTCAAAAATTCCCAACATCCGAACATTCCCAGCATCCCAACATCCCTATGATCCGAAGATTCCCAACATCAGAACTTTACCAACCTCTGAACATTCCGAACATCCAAACATTCCCATCATCCGAACATTCCAAACCAAAAAAATTTCCCAACATCCGAACATTCCCACCTTCAGAACATTCACAACTTATGACCATTTCCAACATCCGAACATTCCAAAAATCAGAACATTCCCAACATCAGAACATTCCCGACCTCAGAACATTCCCAACCTCAGAAAATTCCCAGCATCCGAACATTCCCAAAATTAGAACATTCCCAATATCAGAGCATTCCAAACCTCAGAACATTCCCAACATCCAAATATTCCCAAATTCCAAACATTACCAACAAAAAAACATTCCCAAAATCAGAACATTCCCAACATCTGAAAATTCCGAACATTCCCAACAACCAAACATTCCCAACATCCAAACATTTCCAAGATCCGAAAATTCCCAACACCAGAACATTCCAAACCTTAGAACATTCCCAACCTCAGAACATTCCCAACATCTCAAAATTCCGAACATTCCCTACATCTGAACATTCCCAACATCCGAACATGCCCATGAGTCAAAAATTCCCAACATCCGAACATTCCCAGCATCCCAACATCCCTATGATCCGAAGATTCCCAACATCAGAACTTTACCAACCTCTGAACATTCCGAACATCCAAACATTCCCATCATCCGAACATTCCAAACCAAATAACATTCCCAACATCCAAACATTCCTAACATCAGAACTTTCCCAACCTCAGAACAT
Source organism: Xenentodon cancila (assembly GCA_014839995.1). Lineage (NCBI taxonomy): Eukaryota > Metazoa > Chordata > Actinopteri > Beloniformes > Belonidae > Xenentodon > Xenentodon cancila. The sequence continues at coordinate 990,890 of CM026216.1, read as the reverse complement.
TTTGAACATCCAAACATTCCGAACATTCCCAAAACCCGAACCTTCCCAACCAAAAAAATTTCCCAACATCCGAACATTCCCAACATCCAAAATATTCCAGATATCCGAAAATTTCAACATCCGAACATTCCCAACATCAGAACATTCCCAACATCCAAACATTCCCAACAACCAAAAAATCTGAACATCCGAACATTTCCAACTTTCTAACATTCCAAACCTCAGAACATTCCCAAACTGAGATCATTCCCAACATCCAAACATTCCCAAAATATGAACATTCAAAACCAAATAACATTCTCAACATCGGAACATTCCCAACATCCGAACGTTCCCATCATCCAAAAATACCCAATATCCGAACATTCCCAACATCTAAAAATTCCCAACATCAAAACATTTCTAAACTCAGAACATTCCGAATCTCAGAACATTCCCAACATCAAAATATTCCGAATATCCAAACATGCCCAACATCGAAAAAATTCCCAAAATCCGGAAATTCCCAACAGCCGAACATTCCCAACCAGAAAACTTTCCAAACAACTGAACATTCCCAACAACTGAATATTCCATACCTCAGAAAATTCCCAACATACGAACCTTCCCAGCATCCGAACATTCCCAACATCCGAACATTCCCAACCAAAAAACATTCCCAACATCCGAACATTCCCACCTTCAGAACATTCACAACTTATGACCATTTCCAACATCCGAACATTCCAAAAATCTGAACATTCCCAACCAAATTACATTCCCAAAATCCGAACATTCCCAACATCCGACAATTTCAACATCCGTACATTCCAAACATCCGAACATTCCCAACCAGAAAACATTCCCAACAACTGAACATTCCCAACATCAGAACATTCCCAATCTCAGAAGATTCCCAACATCCGAACATTCCCAACATCCGAACATTCCCATGATCCAAAAATTCCCAACATGAAAACATTCCTAAACTCAGAACATTCCCAAACTCCAAACATTCCAAACATCCGAAAATTTCAACATCTGAAATTTCCCAACTTCAGAACATTCTCAACATCAGAACCTTCCCAACATACAAACATTCCCAACATCCGAACATTCCCAACATCCAAACATTCCCAACATCCAAACATTCCCAACATCCAAACATTCCCAACATCCGAAAATTCCCATGATCTGAAAATTCCAAACATCTGAACATTCCCAACATCCGAAAATTCCCAACCTCAGAACATTCCCAACATCTGAACATTCCGAACATTCCCAACCTTAGAACATTCCCAACATCCGAACATTCCCAGGATCCGAACATTCCCATGATCCAACAATTCCCAACTTCAGAACATTCCCAACATCTGAACATTCCCAACATTCCCACCCTAAGAACATTCCCAGCATATGAAAATTCCCAACCTCAGAACATTACCAACATCTGAACATTCCCAACATTCCCACCCTTAGAACATTCCCAGCATATGAAAATTCGCAACCTCAGAACATTCCTAAACTCAGAACATTCCCAAACTCCAAACATTCCCAACATCCAAAAATTTCAACATCTGAAAATTCCCAACTTCAGAACATTCCCAGCCTCAGAACATTCCCAATTTCAGAACATTCCCAACATCCGAACATTCCCAAAATCCGAACATTCCCAACCAAATAACATTCACAACATAAGAACATTCCCAACCTCAGATCATTTCCCAGCATCCGAACATTCCCAACCTCAGCACATTCCCAACATCCGAGCATTCCCAACATCCAAATATTCCCAAACTGAGAACATTCCCAACTTCTGAACATTCCCAACATCAGAACATTCCCAACCTCAGAACAATCGCAACATCTGAAAATTCCAAAAATTCCCTATATCTGAACATTCCCAACATCAGAACATTCTTAAACTCAGAACATTCCAAAACTTACAACATTCCCAACATCAGAACATTCCGAACATCCAAACATTCCCAAAATTCGAAAATTCCCAACATCCGAAAATTCCCAACATCCAAACATTCCAGATATCTGAAAATTTCAACATCCAAACATTCCCAACATCAGAACATTCCCAAACTCAGAACATCCCGAAACTCAGAATATTCCCAACATCCGAACATTCCCAACATCAGAACATTCCTAAACTCAGAACATTCCGAAACTTAGAACATTTCCAACATCAGAACAATCCGAACATCCAAACATTCCCAACATCCGAAAAATTCCCAACATCCAAAAATCCCCAACATCCAAATATTCCCAACAACAGAACATTCCAAACATTCCCAACATCCAAACAATCCCTTCGACCTTACCTTCGACGTTTAAGGCAGTGGGAGTAGTGAGCACAACCTTAAAGGGTCCTTCCATACGTGTTTCATTCCACTGACGCCTAAACACTCGTGTGAACACCTGGTCACCAACTTGGACGTCTCGAACGTCCACCGGAATGTTTGTCTCGTCTTTGCTGTGGGCTTCCTTCCCCTGTTGAAGCACAAGTCTGTGGATTTGAGTTAATGCACGCAGATAGTCACCTAACTCACGTTCCAGTTGTGCAATGGCTGGCCCCTCCAGGGGTCCTCTGGTTTGTGGGAGAGGCATGGGGCGGCCTGTAAGCATCTCATGAGGAGTTAGATGGGTTAGTCAGTTAGTTTGGAAACGCATTGGCATCAAAGCCAGGGGCAGTGCATCTACCAACGTCAGTCTGCCATTGCAATCTGCCATGATCTTAGCAATTTTGGTCTTCAAAATGCCATTAGCTCGCTCCACAGAAGCCTGAGACTGTAGGTGATAAACACACCCGTACTTCTATTTGATTCCCAGGATCTGAAACATTTCCTGTATTACCTGTGAAACAAAATGTGGACCATTATCAGATGATATAGTATCTGGCATCCCAAACCTGTGAAACACTTCTTTACAAAGAAACTTTGCTGCCGCCTTGTGGTCGGCTTTAGAGGTGGGGTATGCCTCAATCCACCTGCTGAACCTGCAAACAACAATGAGCATGTATCTTTTACCTTGCACCCGATCGATCATGTCCACATAATCCATAACTAGATGACGAAAGGGACCATCTGGCATAGAAATGTGAGCTAGCGGCTGGGTGAACATTTAACGAACGTTGTACTTTGGACAATGAGGAAACTTTGCATGTTCTCTATCGACCATCGGTGTCATGTAAAGAGAACAACAACCCAGCCTGCAGTTTTCTGATTACTTAGGCTCTGGAACAATCATCAGGCTCATGCATCCTTTTAATAGCAATAGGCAGTAGAGATAGTGGCAAAACAAAATGTCCGCGGAAACCCCTCCACAACCCAGGGTGGGGGTGTGAGGTCCGGACAGCGCCCCTTTGAACCCACAGGCATTTCTCTGCCTCCGAGACCTTGTTTTGTGCTTCTACCAGTGATGCCAGGTTCGTTATGGGCGCACAGTCTTTCTCAAACAAAATTGGTCCCTGCACTATGTGCCCTGTTGCTTCTTTGGCTGCCTCATCTGCTAAGTTGTTTCCTATTGCTATTGATGATTTGTTGTTCTGATGCGCTGCACATTTAACTATGGCTAATGAGGTTGGAAGTTGCATAGCCTGTATTAGTTCAATTACTGCTTTTCCATGTGCTACAGGGGTGCCATCAGTACGCACAAACCCTCTTTCTCTCCAGATGCTTGCGTTTATGTGACATACTGCATAGCCATACCCACTATCAGGGTAAATTGTTGCCCTTTTGTGAGCTGCTAGCTTACATGCGGCTGTCAGTGCTTTAATTTCCGCTAATTGTGTGGAGCAAGGCTGGTCCACACTTACTGACAGTATTTTGGTGAAAGTGCCATCGGGATTAACTTGTTCCCCGTCTCACCCCTGACGCATGAGCCATCAACGAACAGGGTCAGGTCGGACGGAATTGGGTGATTGTACAAATCATCTCTTACTTTCATGAAGGTGTCCGTCTCTTTGAGACAATCATGGATAGGTTCACCACATCCCATATAGAAAGTTTTAGTACAGTACAATCATGGATGGGTTCACCACATCCCATATAGAAAGTTTTAGTAGAGTATAATCATGGATAGGTTCACCACATCCCATATCGAAAGTATTAGTAGAGTATAATCATGGATACGTTCACCACATCCCACATTTTTAGTAGAGTACAATCATGGATAGGTTCACCACATCCCATATCGAAAGTTTTAGTAGAGTATAATCATGGATAGGTTCACCACATCCCATATCGAAAGTATTAGTAGAGTACAATCATGGATAGGTTCACCACATCCCATATCGAAGGTTTTAGTAGAGTACAATCATGGATAGATTCACCACATCCCATATAGAAAGTATTAGCAGAGTATAATCATGGATAGGTTCACCACATCCCATATCGAAGGTTTTAGTAGAGTACAATCATGGATAGATTCACCACATCCCATATAGAAAGTATTAGCAGAGTACAATCATGGATAGGTTCACCACATCCACTATAGGAAAGATTAGCAGAGAAAAATAAAGGAATGGAGGCGCTATCAGAAAGATAAACTCCTTCCAGCCGGACTTGAACCAGTGATCTAAGGATGCCTGTTGCGTTGACCCTACAGTCCTCCGCTCTACCGACTGAGGTATCGAAGGAAGTTGCAGATGTGATCCTCTGTGAATTGTGTATATTGTTCAAACGGCCTTTGAAGTTTTGCCTCTACGATATGTAAGACTAATCAACTTTTAAGGTCTGTTTTTAGGAGGCCTGTCCTGCTACATCTTTAATATGTTAAAGTCCGAGTATACACGGTGATAGGAGTACATACATTGCGTAGGTTATTTCAAAAACTTAGAAAACTATGGCTTAAACAGGTTTGGTGTGACCTGGATTTGAGTAAATTGAACACACTGCTCGTCACGCTAAGAGCCAAGAGTTGAACCTAGAATCTTCTGATCTGTACTTTGTGCACAGGTTGAAAGTCAAGGGAGCACCTTCACACTTTAGTTCAGAATCGGACCAATCTAACCCATGTACCAGAAAATGAGGTCCCATTTACCAATATTATTGTGACCTGTTTGGAGATTGAGAGTTTGTGTATTTCAACAGCTTTGTAGTACCTAGTAGAAAATTAAGTTTCATTTGAACTGAAGGACCTTGTATTTTTGACCATTTTTGACCATTTCTTACCATTCTGTCTGGTGTGTCAACATCATTTGACAATGGCAGTACTTTTGCATTGTGTTCACTTCAGATTCCTTGGATACAGTACAAAGGTATAGCCATGTGGACATACGTGTCCAATTCAGTAAACCCTTGAATTACATGCAGGGTATATGAAGTGGACAGTGGCCAAAACTTTACCTTTACATTGTGTCAGAAACTGCTATGACTGCAGAATATAGCAAATCCTGACGGCACATGCCGTTAACACATCTTTTTTTATCTGACGTCGTCCAAGACCAGTTTAGGTGATTTTCAGTCATGGAGTCATTTTTCACGAGTACAAAGACATTTACACTCACAGGGGTTTCTATAAGGCAAAAAGAAGAGAGATATTAATATCATCATCAACAGAATCATAAGAGACGTGGCAGACAGCTGTCCAAATACAGCCTCGAACCCGTTCTGTGTCCAGCTTCCTAATTTCTGAACTTTGTAGTGGATGTTGTTCATTTTTGTTTAACGTGCACCAAACAGAAGACTCAAATCCTGCTGCTATCTGGTCTAGAAAAATTTATACTGATCTGACACCTCGTGGAAATCTGATGACATCCATGTATGTGGGATCGTTGTCAGAGGTCCAAGTGGAGCTGCTGGATCTCTGGCTTCTCCGAAGGCTTCTTGATGTTACGGCAGACAGTCGTCAGTTCTTCAGCTGAGATATCAGGATTCACTGAAACAGGAAGCAACAGGGTGACTACAACAACAAAAACTCAGGATGAGGAATAAAGTCACCATCCAGCATCCTGCAGCATTTCTGCACCTACAAAAACTACACATTTCACACTTCCCTTCCATGCAATGCAGTGGTATACTCATGTGGTACGTTATCATTTGACCCATTTCAAATATGTTGGATGTAATGCAAATGTAAACCATGTGGACACTCCTGTCCAATTAATTGCGTAGGTTTTTTGAAGAAGTTGGGATGCTATGGCCTATACATAGATTTGAGTGAAGGGTTAACACTGCATGTCGAGCTTGCCAGGAGTTGAACCTAGAATCTTCTGATCCGTAGTCAGACGCGTTATCCATTGCGCCACAAGCCCTCATTGACGACGATCACGCCACACCACATCCAGTAGGAATAGCAGTGGCCATAGCCAAGTATCAGAAGTGAATAGAGACCCAGTCGACCTATAATAGTGGAAGTGAGGCGCAGTCTGGTCTGGTGAACAAAAGCTACACTCCTTCGAGCTGGAGCAACCTAAGGATGCCTGTTGTGTTGACCCTACAGTCTTCCGCTCTACCAACTGAGCTATCGAAGGAAAAGGATGGTGTGAACAAAATGATGGGAAAATGGCATGTTGTGAGTTCTCTCCTTGTTCTTGGCACAAAAGAATCGTAGGAATGGCAGATATTCCATTTAAAATCTGCGCAGCCGAATGATCGAATGCCTGCAGCTACAGGAGTGAAAATGGCATGAGGTTAGAAGGAGCTGACACAGAGTTGTGCTTCACCTACATAAATTGCGCAGGGTTTTTTTTTAAAGTTGGGGAAATAAGCCTTTCACAAGTTTGCTGTAAGTCAGATTCAAACCAGGCTTGCTGAGACCACAACGCAGAGTACTCACCACTATATGATCACAGCTCACAGGCTAATGACAACAAAAGTTAAAACTTCACCATCAAAGTGAATGAACATACACTCAAGTTCCAATTACATCGCCAGGTGGTTTGTTGCATAAGGTTTCATCTTCATAGACAGATACAGCTGCGTATCATCAGCATAACAATGAAAATTAATGCTGTGGTTCCCGATAATGCTTCCTAAGGGCTGCATGTATAAACTGAACAAGATTGGCCCTAGCACTGAACCCTGCAGGACACCATAGCAGACCCTCGTCTGTACGGAAGAAACCTCCTGAACATGAACAAACTGGAATCTATCAGACAGATCTGATTTAAACCAACCTAGAGCTGTCCCTTTAATCCCAACAACATACTCTAGCCTCTGCAGTAAAATGCTGAGATCTATAGTATCAAAAGCAGCACTGAGGTCCAGCAGAACCAGTATGGACACTAACCCATTATCTGAGGTCCAGCAGAACCAGTATGGACACTAATCCAGTATCTGAGGTCCAGCAGAACCAGTATGGACACTAACCCATTATCTGAGGCCCAGCAGAACCAGTATGGACACTAATCCAGTATCTGAGGTCCAGAAGAACCAGTATAGACACTAATCCATTATCTGAGGTCCAGCAGAACCAGTATAGACACTAATCCAGTATCTGAGGTCCAGCAGAACCAGTATGGACACTAATCCATTATCTGAGGTCCAGCAGAACCAGTATTGACACTAATCCATTATCTGAGGTCCAGAAGAACCAGTATTGACACTAATCCATTATCTGAGGTCCAGCAGAACCAGTATGGACACTAATCCAGTATCTGAGGTCCAGCAGAACCAGTATGAACACTAACCCATCATCTGAGGCCATAAGAAGTGGATACCAGTGGATTGTTTTCTGGTGGGAAGTTTAGTCCTGGTTTATTCCAGATCACTAGTATTGTCCTCTGGCTGCTTCCGGATGTCTGTTTACGGCGTCTCGTACGTGAATTTTGGCTCAATCACACTGAAATGAGCCAATTCTTCACATTTCAAAATGTCTGGCTGAATATATTGTGAATAAATGTTCATAAACTGCACGAGTCGTTTTCATTTCACATGTTTTCCCAACATTTTGGTAATAAAGTTACGTGCAACATGTTGCATATAAACATTGAACCTGGTGTCCGGGAAGCTTGTTCCCTGTTCCGGAGCAACGTTCCTATGTGGACGTGAACCCTGCAGTGACTGAACTCCGGCTGCAGTGAGAGCGTGAAGAGGAGCGTCGCCGCAGCAGGTTGATCCTGATGACGTGAGTGGACGTACCAGCGAGGTGAGGCTGAGCAGCAGGAGGCGGGAACAGAGCTCAGTGGCAGGTGTTGTGTAGAGCGGCGCTCCGAGGATTCACCGGGGGTTAAAGGGACGGCAAACGCAGCTGGGAATTCAGATCTGGTGTCCTTCTGAAGAGACTGAAACTGTATTTGAACAACGTTTGCCAGCGGCCCCAGTTGGTGGGTACGACACACCTGGTCCCGGGTCTTCATCCCCGTTTGTCCAATTACAAGCCTTCAAATACACACTGGGGTCCAGGTTCAAAGGTCAGTTTTACAAAGCAGGAGTTCTGTGGCGTGTTCACGCTGACCTCCTCCACACGAAGACTTTTCCAGGGATGGATTTGGTTTCGGTGAAAGCCAAAGTTGAAACGTTTGTCATTTCACCGACAAAAGGCCTCAAAGGCTCAGGTTCAGAGCTCCTGGAAAAGTCCGAACTGAAGCCGAGTAAACGACGTCACGGCGCTAAAGGTCAGGAAGGTGAAGCTGTCAGCAGCAAACCAGAACAACCGTTGGGCCGTCATCCTTTTTAGGGACAGGAACAGGGTCGGCTCTTCCCCACGGATGAAGGTGTGGTCCAAGTGGAACCAGGCTCCTGCACGTGCAGGTCCACACGGACACTACAGCCACCGCAGACCGGAACATTTGCTCCATTTGCTTGTTTCCTGTCTCTGCTGGTGTTGTGTGTCGTCGTACTTCGGATCACAAACTCCCATTAAACCCATCAGTTTTACTGGTTGGATTGTTCTTCTATTTGTTTTCTATGTTTTCAAATCTGTAAGTCCGACCACGGACAAAGTGTTTCAGACTACAGGAAACCTGTATGCAGAGCATCAAGTTGCCTCAAACATCGCAGACGTTATCGGCTTTTCCCTCTTTTTTTCTAAAAGTCACCTAATGGTTCTTCTTTCATTCTTCTTTCAGTGCATTACTGTATTGTATTATTATTTATTTATTATTCCTGAATGTCCAGCTCTGGTTCCTCGTCTTTCAGCGTCTCTCAGTCAGACTGATGCCACCTTGTGGTTCATGTTCACGACTCTGCAGGACATTTGTAAAAAACACTAAACTAAATCAAATGATCCGGGTTTCTAGTCCACCAATGAAGGGAGATCTCAGGATTACAGACTGGTTCAGACTGGAGCACAATAACATACATAGTTTGCTGCTTTACACACATTTTACACACATTTTACACAGATTCTTCAAATGTCTCAACAGAACTGAACTTTTTCTGTTTCAAAGGTTCAGCAGAGGTGAGAAGTTTCTTCACATGTTTCTACAGAGTTGGAGCCACATCATCAAAAAGCAGCAGTTGGACTGGCGGTGGGCAGCATGTCCGTCACCAATATCTTTCTGCAGTCATGTGCAACGGGAACTTTGGGGGTTCCTAGTTCCCAGGGGACCAAGGACCTGGGCTCAAAAACACTACAGATCCCCCAGTGGAGCTGAGGACCGTGATGAGACCCAGACTACAACAGCCAGAGGACGTTTTGGGGACAACCTTTATAACTGACTGGAGACCAGCAGAGAATCACCCCCCGAGACCCCAACCGGATCACTGGGATCAGTTCAGTTCAGGGATCACAGTTGATCTCACAAGTTTTTTTAAACCGCAGCAGGTTTCGTGGTGTAGCGGTTATTACGTTCGTCTCACACACGAAAGGTCCCTGGTCCGAGTCCAGGCGGAAACAGGTCCGTCCGTGTTTTTGTTGGGTCCAGAGTAGACGGGGACGGCGTTGATACAGTCATGTACGTTTGAAGAGAACTTCTTCTGGCAGCTGAGCCACAAGTCTGGATCAGGACCGACCAGTCCAGGGGGACAGACCAGCTGATCCACTGGTGGGTGGAGTCTAGTCCATCTCATCTGGACTAGACATCTGGGGGGTTTGGGCCGTATTCAGGGACAACATACTCACCCACCAACTGTCATTTGGCTTCTTTCATCATGTGAGTCTGTGTCATTCAAAATGGAGATGAAAGCATCTTTCTCACTTTATTTCACCATTTACAAACCAGCAGGATGGTTTTCTGGATGACTGGACTCATTTACTCTCTGTTGTGTGCTGATCTGGACCGTTTGACCTGAACGTGCATGTAGATGTCGCCCATGACAAGCAGGCTGAAGACCTCACTGCTGTCCTTGACATGTTTGGTCCAGCTCAGCATGTGACTGAGTCGCCACAGCAGGGCCACAGTCCACATGTGCTGGTTTCAAAGGTGCTCTTATTCCAAACGTGGATGTGCTCCGTGTTGCTTCATCTGATCATTCCTGTGTTTTCTTTGACCTGGATGTTGCTCCAAACCAGCATTGGAGTCTGCAGTTGTCCGAGGAAGACTCCTGAATGACGGAGCAGGGACACGGTTCCTGACATGATCAGGTTTGATCCCCCGTGTTCTAGTGTAGAAGATCTGTTGGACTCGTACACGTCAGGGGTTTTGAAGGTCCTGGAGACCGTCGCTCCTGTCAGGGTCAGAATGGTGAAAAGTAGACAAAAGAAGACTCGGTCAGGACACAGAAACGGGAGTAGTACCAACACCAAAACATGAACAAGAAACAAACTGCTGCAAGACCAAAATGCTTTGATATATGTGGCGTTCAGGTTTTGACCAGTTTACTTTTAACCATCAACATATATGCAGACAAGTGGGGAGAAGAAAAGGTGAACATAGTGAGTCTGGAGGCTGAAACTAACTTTCATTAAAGTGTACATGTGTTGAAACTGTTATTTCTGACAGCAGAAAACCAGACACAAAACAGCGTGTCAGCCGCTGGCAGGACGTCGGGACTTGGACAGCAGACTCACCAGGACCACAGAGCATCCCAGATTCCAGCCTCGGATCCACCACAAGAGCCTTTAATTCCAGTTTAACAACCTTCCTCTGGACCTTCAGGTCAACGTGTCTACGATCTGCAGCAGATCAAGTTGGAGGAGAATCTCCAGGAGCTCAAAAGAGGGAGGAGCTAAACAGCAGTCTGGACGCCATGTAGAATTAAGTAAAAGAAAGTGGACAGCTGGTCTCCGCATCGGAATTAAAACAGGGATTACAGCATGTGAACGTTGAACTGGACTGAATTCTTTCCAGGGATCGGACACAGATGTAGCAGAAGAAACTGATAAAGAGGTGGGTTTCAGGTGAAGACCACAAACACCCAGAGAGAGGTCTTCTTACGTCTCTGTGGCGCAATGGGTGAGCGCGTTCGGCTGTTAACTGAAAGGTTGGTGGTTCAAACCCACCATTACCACGATTATATACGTCAATACCACGTTAATCTACGTCACTACCACGTTAATCTACGTCATTACCACGTTTATCTACGTCACTACCACGATTATCTACGTCATTACCACGATTATATACGTCAATACCACGTTAATCTACGTCATTCCCACGATTATCTACGTCATTACCACGTTAATCTGCGTCATTACCACGATTATCTACGTCATTACCACGATTATCTACGTCATTACCACGATTATCTACGTCATTACCACGATTATCTACGTCATTACCACGATTATCTACGTCATTACCACGATTATCTACGTCATTACCACGTTAATCTGCGTCATTACCACGTTTATCTACGTCATTACCACGTTTATCTACGTCATTACCACGATTATCTACGTCATTACCACGTTTATCTACGTCATTACCACGTTTATCTACGTCATTACCACGTTTATCTACGTCATTACCACGTTAATCTACGTCATTACCACGATTATCTACGTCATTACCACGATTATCTACGTCATTACCACGTTTATCTACGTCATTACCACGATTATCTACGTCATTACCACGATTATCTACGTCATTACCACGATTATCTACGTCATTACCACGATTATCTACGTCATTACCACGATTATCTACGTCATTACCACGATTATCTACGTCATTACCACGTTTATCTACGTCACTACCACGATTATCTACGTCATTACCACGTTTATCTACGTCATTACCACGTTTATCTACGTCACTACCACGATTATCTACGTCATTACCACGATTATCTACGTCACTACCACGTTTATCTACGTCATTACCACGTTTATCTACGTCATTACCACGATTATCTACGTCATTACCACGATTATCTACGTCATTACCACGTTTATCTGCGTCATTACCAAGTTTATCTACGTCATTACCACGTTTATCTACGTCACTACCACGTTTATCTACGTCATTACCAAGTTTATCTACGTCATTACCACGATTATCTACGTCATTACCACATTTATCTGCGTCATTACCACGTTTATCTGCGTTTATCTGTGTTTATCTGCGTCATTACCACGTTTATCTACGTCATTACCACATTTATCTACGTCACTACCAAGTTTATCTGCGTCATTACCACATTTATCTACGTCACTACCACGTTTATCTACGTCACTACCACATTTATCTACGTCATTACCACGATTATCTACGTCATTACCAAGTTTATCTGTGTCATTACCAAGTTTATCTACGTCATTACCACGATTATCTACGTCATTACCACATTTATCTACGTCATTACCAAGTTTATCTACGTCATTACCACGATTATCTACGTCATTACCACATTTATCTGCGTCATTACCACGTTTATCTACGTCACTACCACGTTTATCTACGTCACTACCACGTTTATCTACGTCATTACCACGATTATCTACGTCATTACCACGTTTATCTACGTCATTACCAAGTTTATCTACGTCATTACCACGATTATCTACGTCATTACCACATTTATCTACGTCATTACCACGTTTATCTACGTCATTACCACGATTATCTACGTCATTACCACGTTTATCTACGTCACTACCACGTTTATCTGCGTCATTACCATGATTATCTACGTCATTACCACGATTATCTACGTCATTACCACATTTATCTACGTCATTACCACGTTTATTATTGTTGATGATATTGTAAAGGTGTAATGAAAGCTCCTAGAATCTGCAACTCTTTTAAATGCAGCATTTTATCTGACCAGCAGGAGGCAGCAAATCACTATAGGAACACCATGCTGCAGCGCTGCAAATACAACTACTGTAACCTCTAAACCAGAGGGTTGTCCTACTTTATCTTTCACCTAAAGACTGACAAATGTTGAATTGAATGGAACTTTATTACCCAAATGAAACATTCTTTTTTGTTTACTTACTATTCCAACTCTAAATGGTCCTTTTCTGTTCATTTTAGGTCACAGGATGAAACCTTGACCTTGGATGTCAATCACCAGGTGTGAACACACACACACACACACACACGCACTCTTGGATGCACACATGGCTGTGATTCAGGTAGATCAGTCATCTGCCAACCTCAAAGTTGTTGGTTTGATTCCCCTTGATTCCCTGTGTGTGAACGGGTGAATGTGGCTTGTAGTGTGAAGCACTTTGAGAGTTTGACCAGACTAGAAAAACGGTGTATAAAACAGTCCACTTACCAGCTCCACACAGCCCTCAACAAACACTTTCAGAGCCCACATACTCCTGCACAAATGTGCATATGCAAATACACACCTCACACCCACACATTTATGTACACAACCATGATTTGTGTAATTTGATACTTTTATATGTGAACCTGAAGGTTGTTGTCTTGGTGTTGTTTGCAGGGGCTTGAGCCACTCTTATTGTGATAGGTGTACTTGTTCAAACAAGTTGTGTTCACTAAGAATCAGCAGAGCTTTCTCACACTCTTCCTGGGTTTTCTAAATATTAAGTTACCTTTATGTGCATGTTAATATTTGATGTCACCTTACCTGCAGTTTTGGAAAATAATCCATCACTCATAAGTGTTTATTTAGATTGTGCTGTTTGTAAAAAACGTCTGTTAAAGATTGGAAAAAGAAGCATTACAGAGTTTGGTCCTTAAATATTATAGTTTATTTCAAACTTGGTAAAAACACAATAGTTTTTCATCAGGGACAGTCACAAATGCATGAAGTTAAACTGCAGCAGGATTTTCATGCTTCTTCAAAACTGATCAGTCCAACAAATTCAAGGCTGATTAGACTCTACAACTTTAATGAAAGAAAAACATAGATCAACTTTACCACTCTAAAAATGTTTCCAAAGTGCTGCTCATCATTGTGTGACTGTCTACATAGCACTAACTCATTTGGTGTAATACATGTCTCTCTCAAGGGAAGAGGAAGCCGTCCTGGAAACATTACGAGATTATAGATGACGTGAGGCGACAGCACCTTTAACCACAGAGGGACTTGAACCCTCAATCTTCTGATCCGAAGTCAGACGCCTTGTCCATTAGGCCATTTGGTCTGCATACTAGTCATGAACTCCAGAACCATCAACCTTTGTGACATCATTAATGACATCACCCACTTCTGATGATGTGAGATGGGTTTTCTCTTTTTATTTTACATTGTTTTCAAAGTGGAAGAGTCTGGTTATCCACGTTCACAATCTACACACTTGATGACCCACTGTTCCCAAGTGTGCTCATCCAGACGGGAATCTAGAGACCAAATGGACACGAGCAGGTTGGTGAAGAAGAAACTGATGAAGAGGTGGGTTTCAGGTGAAGACCACAAACACCCAGAGAGAGGTCTTCTTACGTCTCTGTGGTCAATGGGTGAGCGCGTTCAGCTGTTAACTGAAAGGTTGGTGGTTCAAACCCACCCAGGGACGAGATGCTCTTCTTTCTTCCATCAAATTAGTAGCATTGTTCACTTGAACCATGTTGTTTGAATGTCTTATCAGCATCTTTGTGGAACATTAAACCAGGTCCACTGCTTGGCAAGCAGCCATGCTGACCACTATACCACCAACGCTGCAGGAAGCCACCTGAAACCTGTAACTGATGAATGAAACATCCAGATGATGTGCTTGATGTCAGGATCCCAGCATGTGAACGTTGAACTGACCTGAAACTGGTCTGAACGCTCTGCACATGTTCAACTATTCCTCAGAGTCAGCTGGGACCGCCTGCGGTCTGCAGGACCGCTGTGGCGGCAGAGGAAGACGTGCTCACAACTCGTCTGTGTTTGATTTCACAGGTCCACAACTTCACAAAACATAAACCGAACATATTTAGGAGAAGTCGGGAGTGAAAGACTTGTAGACTTTGTTTGTCTCACATGTAAAAGGATCCTGGTCTGAGTCGACCAGGTCGACCCGGTTGACGGGTGAACCAAACAGATGATCCACTGGAAGATTCACAGCAGTTTCCTCTAAGAAGAACTTCATTTCAGGTCTGTTATTTTCTGCAGAACGTAACTGTGAACTAAAGCAAAACCTTTATTTACATTTAAACAGCAGAGATCAAGATCAAGTTTTTAGAAGAAAATGTTTTATGTCACCAACATGCCTCCACGAAGATGTGAGGAACTGCAAGTTTGATACAGAAAACAGTGAAGTTACGGGTGTAAAAGGAGGCTTTTGGAGCTATTGAATCAAGGAGAGAAACATGATAGCCGACCACCAAAACTGGAGCTTCTTGGTTCAAATCCCACCTTGGACTTTTCCCTGTGCCGGCATGTTTTTCTCCAGGTTCTCTGGTTTCCTCTTATGAACCAAAAACATCAACGTTAGACTGATTTGCTGACCTAAACTCCTTTCACAAGTGAGTGTGCAGGTGTTTCTCTGACTGCAGCCCTGAGACGGACTGAAGATGTGCTCAGGTTCGATCCCTGACTTTTGCTTGTTGACATCCAGGAAAACATCCTGAAACGCAGCAGGAGACTCCTGTGATCCTGAGCAGGATTTCAGCGGCTTCATAAGACGGACGAACGGATGATTTACAAGGCATTCCTCATCTAGTCAGAGTCAGAGTCAAGTTTATTGTCAACTCTACTACATGTGAGACACATACAGAGAATCGAAATGATGTGACTCTCAAACCCTCGGTGCTACGCAATAAATACATTTTAAACACAAAGTGCAAATTAAAAGAAACAAGTTATGGCATGACGTTGGCTTCAAGTGTACAACAGTTTTTAAAGTGTGTGACGGTCCTGCAGGTGTTCATCTTATCGGTCTGGATTAAAGTGACCTGGTGCGAAGAAGGCGGTCCAGTTCTGCCATAAGTGCCTGGTGCAGATACTGAGGTCAGAGTGAGTGAGGGGGGGGCAGGGAGGGAAACGGTGGGAGAGCAGGGAGAGTGTTCAGCTTCCTGACGGCCTGGTGGATGAAACTGTCCCTCAGTCTGCTGGTTCTGGCCCGGAGGGTCCGCAGCCTCCTCCCTGATGGCAGCAGACTGAAGAGGCTGTGTGACGGGTGGGTGGGGTCTCTGACAATGCTGAGGGCTTTGGAGTCAGACGGGTCTGTAAATGTCCTGAAGTGAGGGGAGAGAGACACCAACCATCTTCTCAGCTGCTCTCACGACACGTTGGAGAGACTTGCGGCAGGTTGCGGTGCAGCTCCGTACCACACGGTGATGCGGCTGGTCAGGATGCGGTGCACGATCCGTACCACACGGTGATGCGGCTGGTCAGGATGCGGTGCAGGATCCGTACCACACGGTGATGTAGCTGGTCAGGATGCTCTCGATGGTGCCTCTGTAGAAGGTTACCTGATGGGGGCGGGGCTCTGGCTCTTCTCAGTTTGCAGAGGAAGTAGAGGCGCTGCTGTGCCTTCTTGGCGAGTGATGCGGTGTTAACAGTCCAGGAGAGGTCCTCTGAGATGTGGACACCCAGGAACTTGGTGCTGCTCACCCTCTCCACAGCAGCACCGTTGATGGTCAGAGGAGCATGCTGGGTGTGTTGTCTCCTGAAGTCTGCAACAATCTTCTTGGTCTTCTCCACGTTCAGGGAGAGATTTTTGTCTGCACCACTCAGCCAGGCGGCTCACTTCGCTCCTGTAGTTTGACTCATCGTTGTTGTTGATGAGACCCACCACAGTCGTGTCGTCCGCAAACTTTACGAAGAGGTTGGAGCTGTGCATCGGTGTGCAGTCGTGGGTCAGCAGGGTGAAGAGGAGGGGGCTCAGCACACATCCCTGGGGGGCCCCTGTGTTCAGTGTGATGGTGCTGGATGTGTTGCTGCCGACCCGTACTGCCTGTGGTCTCCCAGTCAGGAAGTCCAACAGCCAGTTCCACAGCGAGGTGCTGATCCCCAGCTGGTCCAGTTCGTGAACGAGCTGCTGGGGGATGATGGTGTTGAAGGCTGAACTGAAGTCGATGAAAAGCATTCTCACATAAGCGTTTCTGGTGTCCATATGTGTGAGGGCTGTGTGGAGGGCAGTGGAGATGGCGTCGTCAGTGGACCGGTTGGAGCGATATGCGAACTGGTAGGGGTCCAAAGAGGGTGGGAGAGCAGCCTTGATATGATGCATGACTAGCCGTTCAAAGCACTTCATGATGATGGGAGTCAGTGCGACTGGACGGTAGTCGTTGGAGCAGGAGGGAGATGACTGTTTTGGGACCGGACAGATGTTGGTGGCTTTGAAGCATGTGGGAACCACCGCCTGACTCAGTGACATGTTAAAGATGTCTGTGAAGACCTCCGTGAGTTCTCCTGCACAGTCTCTCAGTACACGACCAGGTATGTTGTCAGGACCCGGAGCTTTGCGGGCGTTGATCCTGCTGAGGGATCTCCTCACACTGTCCGGTGACAGCGTCAGCACCTGGTCGCCGGGAGGGGGTGGTGCTTTCTGTGCGGCGTTAGTGTTGTGTGCCTCGAAGCGGGCGAAGAAGGTGTTCAGCTCATTCAGCAGGGATGTGCTGCTCTCACAGGTCTGCGGTGGGGGCTTGTAGTCCGTAATGGTCTGAACCCCTCGCCACAGGCTCCGTGTCTCCCTGCTGTTGCTGAAACGGCGGGCTATCCTCCTGGAGTACCGTCTCTTAGCCTCCCTGATGCCATGGGACAGGTTGGTCGTAACTGTCTTCACTTTGTCTCCAGCTCTGAAGGCAGCGTTCCGAGCCTTTACGAGTCTGTAGACTTCCTTTGTCATCCACGGCTTCTGGTTGGCTCTGACTTTGATGGTTTTGGAGTCTGATACATCATCGATGCACTTGGCGATGTAGGCGGTAACAGACTCTGTGTACTCCTGGAGGTCTGTGGTGTTGTTGGGGGTGGCAGCATCTCTGAACATGCTCCAGTCTGTGGTGTTGAAGCAGACTCGAAGTGCCTCTGTGGACCCCTCTGGCCACACCCGGACCTGCTTCCAGACTGGTTTGACAACTTTAACCAGTGGCCTGTATGCTGGCATTAGGATGACAGTGATGTGGTCTGAGGCACCGAGGTGGGGGAGGGGGTGGGCTTTGTAGGCTGTCTTGTTGTTGGTGTAGACTTGGTCCAGAATGTTGTCTCCGCACGTGGGGAACTTGATGTGGTGGTGAAGATTTGAAAAGATGGTCTTTGGGTCTGCGTGGTTGAAGTCCCCCGCCAGGATGAGGAAGGCCTCAGGCCCTTACCTGCCTCGGTGTGTGCTCGGTCCGCCCGGTAGCGGGTCAGCTGGTCGAGCCTAAATCCAGCGCCTTGGACCGCTCGGCCACACTACCACTGACTGCTGAAGGAAAACTGCTTTTGTTTTCCAGGTCGTTTCAGTTACTTTACTTGTTTTACACCAACTCACAACAATGTCGTCTCAAGCCTCCATTTATTCATTCATTCATTAACTTCCACTTATGTTGGATCAGAACTGAAATATTAACTATAAAATATACAAACATTAGACACAAAGTCAGTTTGTTGTTGTGTTCCAGGCTTAAATCAGCGATTCATTTTGACGAAGCTCTGTTGCGGCCTGTGCTATGACATAAACTAAAGAGGATTGTTTTTCTTAGAAGAATTTCAATGATTTACTCCTTTTAAGGTGAGTTGGTACTTTTCTTTTATCAAATGATTGATCAATGTTGTTACACTGAAAACTAATTATCATGTTTCTCTTTATTGAATGTATTTCAGACTATTTGGACGGTTGTTTTAATCATTGTGGGTAAGTCTATTGTTTTCTTCTCTTATTTTTTCAGTCTTTACAGATTTCCAACTGCAAGGAAAATCTTTTCTGACTGATGTGAAACCTCTTGACAGTCTCTCATTAAGGTATGTTGGTCATTTAGTGTATTAGTTTTTTACATCAAATTCCTGTTATTTGAGTTGTTCTTTCTTTAAAGTGCACATTTTGAGTTTTTGTTTTCTAGATTTCCACTTGAAAAGTACAAAAGAAAAACATGAAGATCATATTGATGGTGTTTAGGTAAGTCAGTCATTTTCTGTTTTATCATCTCAAAACACAGTAATATACTAACTACTATCAATTTATGATGATGCATGAATTGAATTTTTTTTATCACATCTATATTTTCTTGTTTGAATTAAATGTTTTTCTTTTTCCTCCAGATTGAAATTGCAATGAGGATTGTTTTTCTTAGAAGAATTTCAATGATTTACTCCTTTTAAGGTGAGTTGGTACTTTTCTTTTATCAAATGATTGATCAATGTTGTTACACTGAAAACTAATTATCATGTTTCTCTTTATTGAATGTATTTCAGACTATTTGGACGGTTGTTTTAATCATTGTGGGTAAGTCTATTGTTTTCTTCTCTTATTTTTTCAGTCTTTACAGATTTCAAACTACAAGGAAAATCTTTTCTGATTGATGTGAACCTCTTGACAATCTCTCATTAAGGTATGTTGGTCATTTATTGTATTAGTTTTTTTTACATCAAATTCCTGTTATTTGAGTTGTTCTTTCTTTAAAGTGCACATTTTGAGTTTTTGTTTTCTAGATTTCCACTTGAAAAGTACAAAAGAAAAACATGAAGATCATATTGATGGTGTTTAGGTAAGTCAGTCCTTTTCTGTTTTATCATCTCAAAACACAGTAATATACTAACTACTATCAATTTATGATAATGCATGAATTGGAT
>CM026216.1:888847-970453 GCA_014839995.1 Xenentodon cancila | reverse complement strand
GGGGGGGGCGCTGTGGCGGACGGCCTGGGGGGCTTCTGCCGGCCTGGCCTCTCTGGGCTCTCCCTCCGGGAGGGGCGGTGGCCCGGGCTGCTGGGGGGCCGGCGCGGGGCGGCCCTGGACTCCGTCCTGCGGGTCTGTCTCCTCCGCTCGGCTTCCTGCCGTCGGGGTGGGGTGGGACCCGCCCCTCTTCCCGGACCGAGTGGCGGGGAGGATGATTGGGGTGGGGGGGTCCCCGGCTCCACCCATTACTCGCTCTCGTGGCTGCTGGCATGTATCGATCCGGCTGACCGGTCCGCCTGTGGCTCCTGAGCTGCTTTCCCGCTCTGCCGTCATGGACAACGTAGGCGGCCCTCGGCCGGGCGTCCTGTGACCTGCTGGGGCTGGACCGGTATATGGTAACTGAGGGGGGGGGATTTCGTACACCTGGGGAGGGCTGCTGCACTGCACTGACCCAACACACCGGCACCAGTGGTGGTAATGCGATTGTATCATGAGCAGCTGTCCAGCTGGTGTGGAAGGTCAACATCACTGCCAGCTGTGGTTCTTTAACTCTGAATCTCTCAGCTCCTGATCATCTTGGGGTGTTACACCCAACACAACAACATGCACTCACCCACACTACACAACACACACACACACACACACACACACACACACACACACACACACATCACTGAATC
Source organism: Xenentodon cancila (assembly GCA_014839995.1). NCBI lineage: Eukaryota > Metazoa > Chordata > Actinopteri > Beloniformes > Belonidae > Xenentodon > Xenentodon cancila. Next base: position 969,773 of record CM026216.1, on the reverse strand, counting down.
ATCATAAATAACACAACATCCACCACTACCCTCCGCTCCAGTGATAAAGAATAAAAAGAGTCAAGTCAACATCGTTTGTGATATGAACCAGTCATGTCTCCAGTCTAACACAACCTGCCTAAGTGACAACGGAAACGTAATTAGAGGTCATTTTAAATCATTTGATATTGTAATATTCCGAGTGTAAATAGCCCCATTTAGTGGACACATTTGAGAAGAGGATTTCACAAATTGAGGGTACATTAAAATGATGGGGCAGCTTATTTTAGTCACTTTCACATTAAAAGAATAAAAGGAATGAAGCAGAGATGTTTTTACACCACATGCCAGTGTTTAAGATGTAAAGTGCTGCCACAAGATGAGACGTGTCCGGATCAGAGTGGAAGTGCTTAAACCGCTACAGGACTCCGGACAAAGTTACCACTCATAACCAAACAAAATCCAACTCCGAACACACTTCAGTCCAGGACATCCATCACGTGACCACTCCCGCCAGTCCGTGACAAACTTAGCAGTCGCCAAATATAAAAGCGACCAAAGTGGAATTGATTCAAAGACCTGCAGAAAAACAGACTGTTACTGTTCCTCACATCTACTGTACATGCAACCCAAGAAGATGAAGGCAGATGTTCCTGTTGCTCCCCGGAGGAAAACACCAGGAATTACAAACAATCAGATCTGAGCAAATCCCAATGCAACAGAAATACAGACGACTGTCTGGACGAACACTGAGAAATATAGAAGCATTTAGTACACGTATCCCACGTTTGATTAAACACAAGTCAGAGTTCAACTATCATTGTTTAACCAAGATCGGTTCTCTGTTTGAGGCATCCGGTAATCAATCTGAGAAGCAACAACATTCCTAATAGAGAAGCTCTTTCACAATTTAAATAATTACAGTTCATGAAGATACAATATAATATCATGTAAAATTAGGGGATATTCAATATGAAGAAATGACACGACAACTGGCCCACTAACTTCCTTAAAGGACCACGTTTTTAAAAAAAGGCTCTATAGAGAATACTGACGTCAAACAGAGATATTTCACACTATTTAATTCTAACAAATTTCTAACTATGAATCAGACAAAACACCCAACAATGAATCCCTTATTGAACCCCCCTTTGTCCATGTGATGTATCCAAAAAGTTTCAAGCGTCCCTAAATCCAGGTTCTTGTCCCGTTCTGTCCACTTGGTATTTATCCCCGAGAAACAGCCGATTTCCCAAAACAAACAAGAATCCATCCACTGTTTAGAAGGAGAAAAAAAAAATGCTGTGGCTGCTTTGTGGAATAACACTGCATCACAAAAATCCCCACCAAACAAACTGCACCGCTCTCACCGGATCCGGTGTCCTGGATTGGAGGTCCTGTGTTCAACGGGCCTCCTTGATACTGCTTGTGCCACACCTTTTATCCCTCCTCCAGTCCACACCTGTCTCCCATCTCCTTGATTGCAGGTTGCACTGATTTAAAGGGATATCGTCCTTTTTATACCCCTTTACCAGTGAAACCCAAACACAACATGGTGCCGTCTACACACATCAACAATAACTGGCAAGGGTACATACATGTAACATCGTTACAAGACCATGTTCAAATAATGCTGATGTTCCTCATGTGGTTCCAGGAGGTGTTTTGTGAGAGTGGACTAAGAACTAATTCAAACTGTGATCAATCATTTCATGAAATCTCAGGTATCAGTCAGCAGCCCAGTCACCACCGACGATGCATCATTTTACTGCAGAGAAGAAGACAATGTGAAGAAAGAAGAAAAACATCCTGACTTTGGTCAAGTTTCATACTTTCTCACCTGCAGCTTTTGCACAACTAGATCTTCAGCATTTAACTTTGTAGCATTTAGAAGGACATCTGCTGATGTCTGTTTCCCCACATCGATTGTGGCCACACAGTAAAAAACTCCTCCATCTGGGACATTCAGCCTGTAAAAGTCTCCTTCAGCTGCTTTCATGTCTCCATCTTCACGTTTCTTGAAGCGGGTGAAGCTGCTGACGGCAGGGTCGGCTCTGCTGGAGCAGGTCAGCTTCACCCAGCTACCTGCTGACACCAAACCTGATGGACTGATGGATGCTGAGGTGTCCTTAGGAGCATCTGAGGAACATGTGACACACGTGGACTTTATTGATTAGAAACAGCTCAACTCTGATGTGCTGACTGGATCACTTCCAGGACTCACTGGAGTCTTTTTGTCTGTGAGGTCTTGAAATCTTTTCCTTCATTCACAGGATGTCTGACAGAAGAGCCGATGTTGCATCCATCATGTGTGTCTGACAGAGTGATGTTCTTCTGGATTTTAGTTGTGACGGTTCCATCTCTGTTTTTCTCTGTTTGTGTGTGAAAGTCTTGTTGGAGATTCCAGGTGAGTTCAGAATCAGAAGAATTCAGAATAGAAAACAGACATTTGTGATGGATCTAGTATTGGACACAGCTGCATGTTCCCATCTGCAGCTCAAAGACTGCAGAGCAGCCCGGCTGGGAAATGGTGGAGTTTGTTCATCAGCTAATGCATATCATTTCTCATCATATATCCACAAGCAACCATCTGGTTTCATCTGGTATGAATCACAATTTCAATAAAAAGAGCCAGCGTTTGTGTCAGAAATCAGTGCTGGAGGAGAACACGAGGCAGCTTGCAGACAGACTAGGCAGCTTTAGATGCTCCGACAGGACACTGACACGAGACGTCCAGTTAACGTGGAGGAGGAGCTGAAACAGTGCAGAGGAACTGCTGAGGACCTGAATGAGTCCATTTCTAAGCTTGTCCAAGCACATGTGTCGTCCATCAAGGAGCTGGAAGATGTAAACAGGAGCTCCCAGTAAAGTCCAGCTCCAACCTGGAACTGCCCTCCAGAGTAAAAACTCCAGGTCAGACGACTGGGAATGTCGACTGTAAAGTAGCAGAAGTCACGGTGCAAATGAAGTGCAGCTCACCCAACGTGAACCAAGTTCCACCACAACATGACGACATCCCAGAACTTCCTGCAGGAAACTCGTCTGTCCCAGATGAGTTGGCAGCAGAACCGGATGCTCCTCACCTGCTAAACGCACCAGACACGCCTTCTCTGTGGAGGCGTTTCAAGAAGCGAATGACGCCAGAGCAGCTCCGCCAGCATAAACGCACCAGACACCTAGAAAGAAAACGCTGATCATCTTCCACCGGAGGACATGATGGTCCCAGAACCGTTGTCCAAACACCTGATCAGCTGCAATGAGCTGCATGTTTTCTGTCTGTTTGCTTTCCCCCGGCGCAATTTCCTCCCAACCAAAGCTGAGTGTACATGTGTGTGTATGTCAAATGCATATAATAAAATGTCAGTAAACGCATTTACTTTGTGTGCAGTGTTTTCTGAAAACAAACAAGTACAATTCTGCAGCTTTCTCACAACTTGGATGTAAAGTTGTAAAAAGACGCACAGCTACGTTTTTACTGTCTCAAGTGTCTCAGTTTGCCTGCAGAAATGTAAAGATCACATCCACATCTGCAGGAGGAAGATGACTCAGAGCGAGGATTTCTCCGCTTATTTAGGAAATCCAACTTGTGCCAACTTTCTCTCTGCAGTTACAGACCATCAAACGCTCACAGAAAAGTTCAACTGCAAACTTCTTGTGCAGCAGTGCGTCCAGGATGTAGCAGCTTCTAATTATTCAAGTGTTTTAACTTTGGTTTTGCCTGTCTGTGTCTCTTAAAAAACAACAAAACAATCATATACATAATTGCCTGTGACGCTACAAACAGTAGATATAAAAGTATTACTGTGGTAGAGATGTAAGTGACACGTGACCAACAAGTCAGGCTTCATGTCTGCGGCCTTTAAATGGCCTTCCCTGTTCAAAAGTGTTTCTTTTCTGTCATATTTTTGTCTCAAACTTAGGACTTAACCTCAAGGGTGGCTGGGCGGTTTGCACCGTTGCCTCATGGGAACAAGGTTCCTGGTTGAAATTCCAGCAGGAGCCTTTCCGTGTGAAGTTCACGTGCTCGTCCGGTGACTTTTCTCCAGGTAGTCCAGAACACTGTTGTACTGCATTTAAATGTGTTGTGGGATGTGTCATCATGGTCCATGTCTCCACATCAGTACACAATTGTATTGGAAGTACATGATTATGTTTGCGTGCTCTGGCGGGCCAAGTAAACTGAGGTGGTGGGCTGGAGTTTGACAGCAGCTTCAAGTTTGCTTCCACGTCGCCGCTCTGGCCCCCGGGATGCACCTAACTATGGTCGCTGGAGTCGCCTCACACGTCTCAAAATAGAGTCGCCAATCCCCAAGGTCGGTTTCTCAGCGGGTGTGTCGCTGAGGGGGGAAAACGGTTGGAGACGTGAAGCGAATGGTGGTGCTCCGTGCGGCAGAGGAATAAGTGAACATTTCACACACTGAGCAGTAAGAAGGAGAAACGGTGGAGAGGAGGCCCTGCTGAGAGGACAGGAGACGGTACCTGTACCGGTGACTGGTGGAAATGAAAGTTAAATAAGAGGAAAGGAACAAGTGCTCGATTCAAAGAGAAGTTTACAAGATGTAGTGTTTTATTATCAACACCAACTAAAATCAGAGTATAAGGATTCCAAGATGCAGAGCCCGTAACGCCGTGCAGACAGACACAGACCGCCAACAACAACAGGAAGTGATGCAATACGTTTCCCACCCAGAACACAGTCTGATCAGTCTGCTGAAAACAAAACAACTTTCAACTATTGTTCTTCACATTAATATATGAAGCACACGTGGAACGTTGTTTTACCTGCAGCTCGAAGGATTTTCTCCAGACACACGATGTCGGAGGTGTTTGGGTTTGGGAAGTGGATGTTGTCTGGAAGGCCACTGACTCGGGACTTCCGCGGATGAGTTTGTACGGAACCGTGACGGAGCGGTCCAGGCCCGGAGCTCCACCTGAACACATAGATGTTGCCGTCAGGTGTCAACAAAACATCCAAGTGGCACATTTAACCTAAATCAATGAACACAGGACTTCAAATGCTATTTTCTTTTGTGGCGTCTTTGTTTTTTACTAACAAAAAGAAAAGAAAAGAAAATAGAAAAAAAAGCAATCAAGGCCAAAGTCCTTGAAACAACAAATCAAAAGAAATGCAGCAGTACAGAAACAATCATGCGGCAGTGGCACCAACACGTGCACCACACTCCAGTACCCGCAAGTGCCGGAGCTACGACATGCACATCCACGGTCCCGGTACATCAACAACACATCATATAAACAACTTTATTATAGTGGACAAATGTACCAAACACCACACTATTTACACACTGAACACCGTAGATGGCTAAGGATTGTTATCGTTCTCACCGCTAATCTGGGCAACCATCTCCCAACGTGCACCTTACGTCTCCTTCTGCCCTCACGCGCGTCCTCAACTTCGGCCGATACCGCTACCCAGACTGCACTGCGCCCTCTGCTGTTTCAAAGTCAAGTCAAAGTCAAGTTTATTTTCAAATTCTACACATGTGAGGTACATACAGAGAATGGAAATGACGTGACTCTCAAACCCTCGGTGTTACGCAATAAATACATTTTAAACACAAAGTGCAAATTAAAGAAACAAGTTATGGCATGACGTTGGCTTCAAGTGTACAACAGTTTTTAAAGTGTGTGACGGTCCTGCAGGTGTTCATCTTATCCGGTCTGGATTAAGTGACCTGGTGCGAAGAAGGCGGGTCCAGTTCTGCCAATAAGTGCGAATGGTGCAGATACTGAGGTCAGAGTGAGTGAGGGGGGGCAGGGAGGGAAACGTGGGAGAGCAGGGAGAGTGTTCAGCTTCCTGACGCCTGGTGGATGAAACTGTCCCTCAGTCTGCTGGTTCTGGCCCGGAGGGTCCGCAGTCTCCTCCCTGATGGCAGCAGACTGAAGAGCTGTGTGACGGGGGGTGGGGTCTCTGACAATGCTGAGGGCTTTGGAGTCAGACGGGTCTGTAAATGTCCTGAAGTGAGGGGAGAGAGACACCAACCATCTTCTCAGCTGCTCTCACGACACGTTGGAGAGACTTGCGGCAGGTTGCGGTGCAGCTCCGTACCACACGGTGATGCGGCTGGTCAGGATGCAGTGCAGGATCCGTACCACACGGTGATGCGGCTGGTCAGGATGCTCTCGATGGTGCCTCTGTAGAAGGTTACCTGATGGGGGCGGGGCTCTGGCTCTTCTCAGTTTGCAGAGGAAGTAGAGACGCTGCTGTGCCTTCTTGGCGAGTGATGCGGTGTTAACAGTCCAGGAGAGGTCCTCTGAGATGTGGACACCCAGGAACTTGGTGCTGCTCACCCTCTCCACAGTGGCACCGTTGATGGTCAGAGGAGCATGCTGGGTGTGTTGTCTCCTGAAGTCAGCAACAATCTCCTTGGTCTTCTCCACGTTCAGGGAGAGATTGTTGTCTGCACCACTCAGCCAGGCGGCTCACTTCGCTCCTGTAGTTTGACTCATCGTTGTCGTTGATGAGACCCACCACAGTCGTGTCGTCCACAAACTTTATGAAGAGCTTGGAGCTGTGCATCGGTGTGCAGTCGTGGGTCAGCAGGGTGAAGAGGAGGGGGCTCAGCACACATCCCTGGGGGGCCCCTGTGATCCGTGTGATGGTGCTGGATGTCGTACTGCCTGTGGTCTCCCAGTCAGGAAGTCCAACAGCCAGTTGCACAGCGAGGTGCTGATCCCCAGCTGGTCCAGTTTGTGAACAAGCTGCTTTACTCCTAATATTGTGAACTCTTAGACTTTAACCCAATAAAGTTGTAGGACAGGACACCTAAAAACATACCTTAAAGTTGAGTGGTCTCACATACCGTAGAGGCATAATTCTGACGGCCTTATATTAAATATAGACAGTTCACATAACAGGAAACAAGCATCTGCCTTCCATAGCTCAGTTGGTAGAGCGGAGGACTGTAGGGCCAAAACAACAGTTGTCCTTAGGTCGCTGGTTCAACTCTGGCTCCAAGGAGTTCACCTTCAGAAAACCAGATCAACTGGACCTCTGTACTATTCTTATACTCTGCTATGGCCAATACTATTCTTACTAGATGTGGTGTTGGAACTGTTACACCACATCTGGTTGGTTACACCACACGTGCTTTGGCAAGGTACTCAGCAATGAGGCCAAGTGGAGCACTTCAGTGGAACATGCTATTTACTGCAAGTACTTTGTATGTAATTCAAATGTTTACTTAATTGGACCAAAGTATCCACATGGCTGTATCGTTTCATTACATGAAATGAATGTGAAGTGCACAGCGACCAATATCCGTCAGAAGTTGCTGTATTCTGCAGTCATAGCAGCTTCTGACACAACGTAAAGGTAAAGTTTTGGCCACTGTCCACTTCATTTACCCTCCATGTAATTCAAGGGTATGCTGAATTGGACAGGAGTGTGCACGTGGCTATACCTTTGTACTGTATCCAAGGAATCTGAAGTGGACACCATGCTGCCGTACTGCCATTGTCAAATGATGTTGACACACCAGACAGAAAGGTGAGAAATGGTCAAAAATGGTCAAAAATACAAGGTCCTTCAGTTCAAATGAAACTTAATTCAGAAGATCAGAAGATTCTAGGTTCAACTCTTGGCTCTTAGCACGTCGAGCAGTGTGTTCAATTTACTCAAATCCAGGTCACACCAAACCTGTTTAAGCCATAGTTTTCTAACTTTTTCAAATAACCTACGCAATGTATGTACTCCTATCACCGTGTATACTCGGACTTTAACATATTAAAGATGTAGCAGGACAGGCCTCCTAAAAACAGACCTTAAAAGTTGAAAGGTCTGACATATCGTAGAGGCAACATTTCGAAGGCCTTTTGAAGAATATACACAACTCACAGAGCAGCACACCTGCAGTTTCCTTCCATAGCTCAGTTGGTAGAGCGGAGGACTGTAGGGTCAACGCAACAGGCATCCTTAGGTCGCTGGTTCAACTCCGGCTGGAAGGAGTTCACCTTTTTCATAGCGCCTCCATTCCATGATTATACTCTGCTAATACTTTCTACAGTGGATGTGGTGAAAACTGTTACACCACATGTGGTTTGGCATATTGCTCATCAATGAGTGCTAGAGGCGCATGGATAACGCGTCTTACATGGCTATACCATTGCTTTCCATCCACACCATCCTATTGTAGATCCAGATAAGAGGAACTCTTTCTTTACTTCTATCATCGTTTATGCTCGGACTTTAATTCATTAAAGATGTAGCAGGACAGGCCTCCTAAAAACAGACCTTAAAAGTTGAACGCTGAAGTTTTGACTTATAGTGGTGAGTACTCTGCATGACACTCATCATTGAGGGCTAGAGGCGCATTGGATAAAACATCTGACTACAGACCCGAAGGTTCAGCACAACTCCGTTTACGTTTCTTACAACCTTTCTCCATTTGCAGTCCTGTAACTGCAGACATCTGAGCATTCCTGGGCTGTGCAGGTCTTCATCGCCATATCCTAGACTTCTATTTTGTGCCAAGAACCAGGAGTGAAACCACTACTCGTGCCATCTTTCAGTCCACACCATGCATGTCATTTGAACTTTTACTTTAATCCTATCACTGTATTTACTCAGACTTTAACCCATAAAAGCTGTTCCAGGACAGGCCTCCTAAAAACATGATCAAATGTGAGTGGTCTCACATTATGACAGGCATAATTTAGCAACTCATGTGGGTGCAGGACAACTCTGTATATGCTCCTTCTAACCTCATGCCATGTTCACTCCTGTAGCTGCAGTCATTCGAGCACTCCGCTGCGCAGGTGTTAAATGAAATATCTACCAATCCTACCACTTCTCTTTTGTACCAAGAACCAGGAGAGAACTCTTAACCCGTGTCCATTTTTCATCATTCCGTTCATCATTCCAGAGACCCAGAACATGACCCCCGAGCAATTTTCCCTTTTTTTTTTTCTGATCATTCTTGTCAGTGTGGACATTGTGCACACGCTGTATGTACGACGACGAGCTCTATTAGGAACGTACGGTACTATGAAGTCATGCAAATATCGCAGCGCAAGGACAGAAGGTTAGTGACATACAGCTTCGGCAGTCGTCCAGGAATTGAACCTGGGACCACTCGCCACAAGGCGCAAACATCAAATGTTTCTCCTCAATTTTCAGTTTCCGTGGTGTAGCGGTTATCACGTTCGTCTCACACACGAAAGGTCCCTGGTCCGAGTCCAGGCGGAAACAGGTCCATCCGTGTTTTTGTTGGGTCCAGAGTAGACGGGGACGGCGTTGATACAGTCATGTACGTTTGAAGAGAACTTCTTCTGGCAGCTGAGCCACAAGTCTGGATCAGGACCGACCAGTCCAGGGGGACAGACCAGCTGATCCACTGGTGGGTGGAGTCTAGTCCATCTCATCTGGACTAGACATCTGGGGGGTTTGGGCCGTATTCAGGGACAACATACTCACCCACCAACTGTCATTTGGCTTCTTTCATCATGTGAGTCTGTGTCATTCAAAATGGAGATGAAAGCATCTTTCTCACTTTATTTCACCATTTACAAACCAGCAGGATGGTTTTCTGGATGACTGGACTCATTTACTCTCTGTTGTGTGCACTGATCTGGACCGTTTGACCTGAACGTGCATGTAGATGTCGCCCATGACAAGCAGGCTGAAGACCTCACTGCTGTCCTTGACATGTTTGGTCCAGCTCAGCATGTGACTGAGTCGCCACAGCAGGGCCACAGTCCACATGTGCTGGTTTCAAAGGTGCTCTTATTCCAAACGTGGATGTGCTCCGTGTTGCTTCATCTGATCATTCCTGTGTTTTCTTTGACCTGGATGTTGCTCCAAACCAGCATTGGAGTCTGCAGTTGTCCGAGGAAGACTCCTGAATGACGGAGCAGGGACACGGTTCCTGACATGATCAGGTTTGATCCCCCGTGTTCTAGTGTAGAAGATCTGTTGGACTCGTACACGTCAGGGGTTTTGAAGGTCCTGGAGACCGTCGCTCCTGTCAGGGTCAGAATGGTGAAAAGTAGACAAAAGAAGACTCGGTCAGGACACAGAAACGGGAGTAGTACCAACACCAAAACATGAACAAGAAACAAACTGCTGCAAGACCAAAATGCTTTGATATATGTGGCGTTCAGGTTTTGACCAGTTTACTTTTAACCATCAACATATATGCAGACAAGTGGGGAGAAGAAAAGGTGAACATAGTGAGTCTGGAGGCTGAAACTAACTTTCATTAAAGTGTACATGTGTTGAAACTGTTATTTCTGACAGCAGAAAACCAGACACAAAACAGCGTGTCAGCCGCTGGCAGGACGTCGGGACTTGGACAGCAGACTCACCAGGACCACAGAGCATCCCAGATTCCAGCCTCGGATCCACCACAAGAGCCTTTAATTCCAGTTTAACAACCTTCCTCTGGACCTTCAGGTCAACGTGTCTACGATCTGCAGCAGATCAAGTTGGAGGAGAATCTCCAGGAGCTCAAAAGAGGGAGGAGCTAAACAGCAGTCTGGACGCCATGTAGAATTAAGTAAAAGAAAGTGGACAGCTGGTCTCCGCATCGGAATTAAAACAGGGATTACAGCATGTGAACGTTGAACTGGACTGAATTCTTTCCAGGGATCGGACACAGATGTAGCAGAAGAAACTGATAAAGAGGTGGGTTTCAGGTGAAGACCACAAACACCCAGAGAGAGGTCTTCTTACGTCTCTGTGGCGCAATGAGTGAGCGCGTTCAGCTGTTAACTGAAAGGTTGGTGGTTCAAACCCACCATTACCACGATTATATACGTCAATACCACGTTTATCTACGTCACTACCACGTTTATCTACGTCACTACTACGATTATCTACGTCACTACTACGATTATCTACGTCATTACCACGATTATCTACGTCATTACCACGATTATCTGCGTCATTACCACGATTATCTGCGTCACTACTACGATTATCTACGTCACTACCACGATTATCTGCGTCATTACCACGATTATCTGCGTCATTACCACGATTATCTGCGTCATTACCACGTTTATCTACGTCACTACCACGTTTATCTACGTCACTACCACGTTTATCTACGTCATTACCACGATTATATACGTCACTACCACGTTAATCTACGTCATTACCACGTTTATCTGCGTCATTACCACGATTATCTACGTCATTACCACGATTATCTACGTCATTACCACGTTTATCTACGTCATTACCACGTTTATCTGCGTCATTACCACGTTTATCTACGTCATTACCACGATTATCTACGTCATTACCACGTTAATCTACGTCATTACCACGTTTATCTGCGTCATTACCACGTTTATCTACGTCATTACCACGTTTATCTACGTCATTACCACGTTTCTCTACGTCATTACCACGTTTCTCTACGTCATTACCACGATTATCTACGTCATTACCACGTTTATCTACGTCATTACCACGTTTATCTACGTCACTACCACGTTTATCTACGTCATTACCACGATTATCTACGTCACTACCACGTTAATCTACGTCATTACCACATTTATCTACGTCATTACCACGTTTATCTACGTCATTACCACGATTATCTACGTCATTACCACGTTTATCTACGTCATTACCACGTTTATCTGCGTCATTACCACGTTTCTCTACGTCATTACCACGATTATCTACGTCACTACCACGATTATCTACGTCATTACCACGTTTATCTACGTCATTACCACGTTTATCTACGTCACTACCACGTTAATCTACGTCATTACCACGTTTATCTACGTCATTACCACGTTTATCTACGTCATTACCACGTTTCTCTACGTCATTACCACGATTATCTACGTCATTACCACGTTTATCTACGTCATTACCACGTTTATCTACGTCATTACCACGTTTATCTACGTCACTACCACGATTATCTACGTCACTACCACGTTTATCTACGTCATTACCACGATTATCTACGTCACTACCACGATTATCTACGTCATTACCACGATTATCTAGGTCATTACCACGTTTATCTGCGTCATTACCACGTTTATCTACGTCATTACCTCGATTATCTACGTCACTACCACATTTATCTGTGTCATTACCACGATTATCTACGTCATTACCACGATTATCTACGTCATTACCACGTTTATCTACGTTATTACCACGATTATCTACGTCATTACCACGATTATCTACGTCATTACCACGTTTATCTAGGTCATTACCACGTTTATCTACGTCATTACCACGATTATCTACGTCATTACCACGATTATCTACGTCATTACCACGTTTATCTGCGTCATTACCACGTTTATCTGCGTCATTACCTCGATTATCTACGTCATTACCACGATTATCTACGTCATTACCACGATTATCTAGGTCATTACCACGTTTATCTGCGTCATTACCACGTTTATCTACGTCATTACCACGATTATCTACGTCATTACCTCGATTATCTACGTCACTACCACATTTATCTGTGTCATTACCACGATTATCTGCGTCATTACCACGATTATCTACGTCATTACCACGTTTATCTACGTCATTACCACGATTATCTACGTCATTACCACGATTATCTAGGTCATTACCACGATTATCTAGGTCATTACCACGATTATCTACATCATTACCACGATTATCTGCGTCATTACCTCGATTATCTACGTCATTACCACATTTATCTGCGTCATTACCTCGATTATCTACGTCATTACCACATTTATCTGTGTCATTACCACGATTATCTACGTCATTACCACGTTTGTCTGCGTCATTACCACGTTTATCTGCGTTTATCTGCGTTTATCTGTGTTTATCTGCGTCATTACCACGATTATCTACGTCATTACCACGATTATCTACATCATTACAACGATTATCTACATCATTACCACGTTTATCTTTGTCATTACCACGTTTTTCTGCGTCATTACCACGTTTCTCTACGTCATTACCACGTTTATCTACGTCACTACCACGTTTATCTACGTCATTACCACGATTATCTACGTCATTACCAAGTTTATCTACGTCATTACCACGATTATCTACATCATTACCACGATTATCTACATCATTACCACGTTTATCTACGTCATTACCACGTTTTTCTGCGTCATTACCATGTTTATCTGCGTTTATCTGTGTTTATCTGCGTCATTACCACGTTTATCTACGTCATTACCACGATTATCTAAATCATTACCACGATTATCTACATCATTACCACGTTTATCTACGTCATTACCACGTTTTTCTGCGTCATTACCATGTTTATCTGCGTTTATCTGTGTTTATCTGCGTCATTACCACGTTTATCTTCGTCATTACCACGTTTATCTTCGTCATTACCATGTTTATCTGCGTCATTACCATGTTTATCTGCGTCATTACGTCACTACTACTCACTGCTGTTTACATCCCCCCCAGCCCCTCCACCAACACCAGGAGAGAGGTGCTGATCGAGCTGTACCAGCGGATCAGCGAGCAGCAGACAGCCCACCCTGAGGCCTTCCTCATCCTGGCGGGGGACTTCAACCACGCAGACCCAAAGACCATCTTTTCAAATCTTCACCACCACATCAAGTTCCCCACGCAAGGAGACAACATTCTGGACCAAGTCTACACCAACAACAAGGCAGCCTACAAAGCCCACCCCCTCCCCCACCTCTGTGCCTCAGACCACATCACTGTCTTGCTAATGCCAGCATACAGGCCACTGGTTAAAGTTGTCAGACCAGTCTGGAAGCAGGTCCGGGTGTGGCCAGAGGGGTCCACAGAGGCACTTCGAGACTGCTTCAACACCACAGACTGGAGCATGTTCAGAGATGCTGCCACCACCAACAACACCACAGACCTCCAGGAGTACACAGAGTCTGTTACCGCCTACATCGCCAAGTGCATCGATGATGTAACAGACTCCAAAACCATCAAAGTCAGAGCCAACCAGAAGCCGTGGATGACAAAGGAAGTCTACAGACTCCTGAGGGCTCGGAACGCTGCCTTCAGAGCTGGAGACAAAGTGAAGACAGCTACGACCAACCTGTCCCATGGCATCAGGGAGGCTAAGATACGGTACTCCAGGAGGATAGCCCGCCGTTTCAGCAACAGCAGGGACACACGGAGCCTGTGGCGAGGGATTCAGACCATTACGGACTACAAGCCCCCACCGCAGACCTGTGAGAGCAGCACATCCCTGCTGAATGAGCTGAACACCTTCTTCGCCCGCTTCGAGGCACACAACACCAACGCCGCACAGAAAGCACCACCCCCTCCCGGCGACCAGGTGCTGACGCTGTCACCGGACAGTGTGAGGAGATCCCTCAGCAGGATCAACGCCCGCAAAGCTCCGGGTCCTGACAACATACCTGGTCGTGTACTGAGAGACTGTGCAGGAGAACTCACGGAGGTCTTCACAGACATCTTTAACATGTCACTGAGTCAGGCGGTGGTTCCCACGTGCTTCAAAGCCACCAACATCCGTCCGGTCCCAAAACGGTCATCTCCCTGCTGCTCCAACGACTACCGTCCAGTTGCACTGACTCCCATCATCATGTTCGTTCACAAACTGGACCAGCTGGGGATCAGCACCTCAATGTGCAACTGTACCACGTTTATTATTGTTGATGATATTGTAAAGGTGTAATGAAAGCTCCTAGAATCTGCAACTCTCTTAAATGCAGCATTTTATCTGACCAGCAGGTGGCAGCAAATCACTATAGGAACACCATGCTGCAGCGCTGCAAATACAACTACTGTAACCTCTAAACCAAAGGGTTGTCCTACTTTATCTTTCACCTAAAGACTGACAAATGTTGAATTGAATGGAACTTTATTACCCAAATGAAACATTCTTTTTTGTTTACTTACTATTCCAACCCTAAATGGTCCTTTTTTGTTCATTTTAGGTCACAGGATGAAACCTTGACCTTGGATGTCAATCACCAGGTGTGAACACACACACACACACACACACGCACTCTTGGATGCACACATGGCTGTGATTCAGGTAGATCAGTCATCTGCCAACCTCAAAGTTGTTGGTTTGATTCCCCTTGATTCCCTGTGTGTGAACGGGTGAATGTGGCTTGTAGTGTGAAGCACTTTGAGAGTTTGACCAGACTAGAAAAACGGTGTATAAAACAGTCCACTTACCAGCTCCACACAGCCCTTAACAAACACTTTCAGAGCCCACATACTGCTGCACAAATGTGCATATGCAAATACACACCTCACACCCACACATTTATGTACACAACCATGATTTGTGTAATTTGATACGTTTATATGTGAACCTGAAGGTTGTTGTCTTGGCGTTGTTTGCAGGGGCTTGAGCCACTCTTATTGTGATAGGTGTACTTGTTCAAACAAGTTGTGTTCACTAAGAACCAGCAGAGCTTTCTCACACTCTTCCTGGGTTTTCTAAATATTAAGTTACCTTTATGTGCATGTTAATATTTGATGTCACCTTACCTGCAGTTTTGGAAAATAACCCATCACTCATAAGTGTTTATTTAGATTGTGCTGTTTGTAAAAAACGTCTGTTAAAGATTGGAAAAAGAAGCATTACAGAGTTTGGTCCTTAAATATTATAGTTTATTTCAAACTTGGTAAAAACACAATAGTTTTTCATCAGGGACAGTCACAAATGCATGAAGTTAAACTGCAGCGGTGTTTTCATGCTGCTTCAAAACTGATCAGTCCAACAAATTCAAGGCTGATTAGACTCTACAACTTTAATGAAAGAAAAACATAGATCAACTTTACCACTCTAAAAATGTTTCCAAAGTGCTGCTCATCATTGTGTGACTGTCTACACAGCACTAACTCATTTGGTTTAATACATGTCTCTCTCAAGGGAAGAGGAAGCCGTCCTGGAAACATTACGAGATTAGAGATGATGTGAGGTGACAGCACCTTTAACCACAGAGGGACTTGAACCCTCAATCTTCTGATCCGAAGTCAGACGCCTTGTCCATTAGGCCATGTGGTCTGCATACTAGTCATGAACTCCAGAACCATCAACCTTTGTGACATCATTAATGACATCACCCACTTCTGATGAGGTGAGATGGGTTTTCTCTTTTTATTTTACATTGTTTTCAAAGTGGAAGAGTCTGGTTATCCACGTTCACAATCTACACACTTGATGACCCACTGTTCCCAAGTGTGCTCATCCAGACGGGAATCTAGAGACCAAATGGACACGAGCAGGTTGGTGAAGAAGAAACTGATGAAGAGGTGGGTTTCAGGTGAAGACCACAAACACCCAGAGAGAGGTCTTCTTACGTCTCTGTGGTCAATGGGTGAGCGCGTTCAGCTGTTAACTGAAAGGTTGGTGGTTCAAACCCACCCAGGGACGAGATGCTCTTCTTTCTTCCATCAAATTAGTAGCATTGTTCACTTGAACCATGTTGTTTGAATGTCTTATCAGCATCTTTGTGGAACATTAAACCAGGTCCACTGCTTGGCAAGCAGCCATGCTGACCACTATACCACCAACGCTGCAGGAAGCCACCTGAAACCTGTAACTGATGAATGAAACATCCAGATGATGTGCTTGATGTCAGGATCCCAGCATGTGAACGTTGAACTGACCTGAAACTGGTCTGATATAGGAATAATGGTCCTTCATCAGATCCACGCTGGAGCAGCTGCAGCAGGACCTCCTGTTCCAGATGTTGTTTCTGTGGGAAACCAGAAACAACTGC
The DNA here is from genome assembly GCA_014839995.1 of Xenentodon cancila. Classification (NCBI taxonomy): domain Eukaryota; kingdom Metazoa; phylum Chordata; class Actinopteri; order Beloniformes; family Belonidae; genus Xenentodon; species Xenentodon cancila. The sequence continues at coordinate 953,084 of CM026216.1, read as the reverse complement.
TGTGTTCAGATGATGCTCAGTTAGTACAAGCTGTCTGCTCTCAGCTAAGCTCCATCCTCAGATCTTCCAGACCAGGTTGGAGCAAAATGAACCACTGGGACACGACGACGTCACTCCTCCACCTGCTCCGCCTGAGTTGTTCATTAGTGTTTGACTGTTCACAGTTTAGTCTCAGGTCTGCTCCGAGGTTTTGGACTTGTTTTGTTCCACATCCTGTGTGACTCAAACTGAAGTTTTGAAGTTATTCAGTTCAAGTATTTTCATGGGGTCTCGAGGTTGAAGCAGAACAAATGTTTTTCCAGACACCATCAGCAGTTGCTGTTTGCCTGCTGAAGAAGCTTCTCAGTGCTGCAGCTGGACCAGAGGAAAGACTGGTGGAGGAAGGATGATGTGACGTCACTGATACACACAGACGCATCGTTGATGAAGATCTTCTACGATGAAACTGTGCTGTGGATCTTCCAGAGGATCATCTGTTCTGTTCACCTGGAAACTGGTCAGTCCTGATCCAGAGTTCCAGCTTGGTCGACCAGCAACCTTTTAAATGTGAGACAAACAAAATCCACCGTCTGTCAGTCCCTGACTTTTCCTAAATATGCCTGTTTTATTTTTTCTGAAGTTTGGAAGGTACCGAGGGGTTCTGCACAGACCGCGTTCTGCACAGACCGCGTTCTGCAGAGACCGCGTTCTGCAGAGACTGGGTTCTGCACAGACTGGGTTCTGCACAGACCGGGTTCTGCACAGACCGCGTTCTGCACAGACTGGGTTCTGCAGAGACTGCGTTCTGCACAGACTGCGTTCTGCACAGACTGGGTTCTGTACAGACTGGGTTCTGCACAGACTGGGTTATGCACAGACTGGGTTCTGTACAGACTGGGTTATGCACAGACTGGGTTCTGCACAGACTGGGTTCTGCACAGACTGCGTTCTGCACATATTTGGTAGTCTGATCTGAAATCAGTCATTTGAGTAAGCGATCTGTTCAGACTGAGACACATTTGTGTGGATCTGCATTGTGGTTAAATGTGCTGGTGTTCAGTTTTTAGCTGTTGAGACTGTGAAGATGTGGATTTACAGCATTTCTACAGTTTCTGTGGAACATCACACATCAGGATTCAACCGACTCGTCACTTTATTCAGGTGAAACTTCACTTCAGTAAACTCATCCAGAAGTCTGATACTCGAAGGAGGAAACTACAGTCTCTGTAAACTACTGGGGCTCATCTGGGAATCGAACCCAGGACCTCTCGTACCCTAAAGTGGAAATCATACGAGCAGGGAAAAATGCGTTTTTCTGATAAAACAAGAAACTCTACATCATGGGAAGTGTTTGCCGTCACAGAGGATGTTGGATTTTCCTCTGTGCTTTTGGATTGTTGTGGAAAAACGCTGTCAAACCCCCAACCAACAGAAAACCACGTTTGACCCTGAATGTCATTAACCACGTCACAAAGGATGATGGTTCTGCAGGTTCTAAATAGCACGTTAAAAAAATAGATAGTAACAGAAATTTGACAAAACACCTGAATGAGCAGATTTGTTCATTTATTTTTTACTTTATTATGTGTAAGAGTTTGTTAATGTGTTAATATGTTAAAGGGCAGATAAACGAACAGAAAAGACAAAGTCGTGGACGGTTTTCAAACATGGGACTGGATAAATACCAGACTGGATAGAAACAGAGGAAATTCAACCAGCTGAGAGTTTTACAGAAGTGTGTAATGGAAGTGCAACGTCAGCACTTTTATTACTTTAAAACACAGGTTTTGTTTCATGTAAGATGAATACAGTCATACTTTGAAGTGCTTTTTTCACAACGTTGCGTTTGATGAAGACCTGGTGATGACCTGGCTGAGACTGGAAACTTAATGTTCAGGACTTGGACTTGAGTCTGGACTTGGGACTCGACTCCAGACTTGAGAGGAGTTACTTGAGACTTGCACAATGATGACTTTGTCCCACCGTGGTGGTAAATGAAGGAGAGTCAGAAGTGCTGAGATCCTCAGAGGAGTCTGAGGGGAGTCGGTGCTGCCTCCAGGACGTTACTGAGACCTCTGAACCAGTCAGGAGTGACGACAAAGACACAAGTGTGAACATCCACGTGTTGGTGGTCTAACTAGGAAGTGGGACGTACACGTCCAGGAGGGAGCAGCTTCAGGAAACTGTTGTGACTTTAGAAACTTCACGACGAGAACGGGATTCCAACCCATGCGTGCAGAACACAGTGGATGATCAGTCCATCACCTTCTCCTCTCGGTCACCTCGTCTCCGTCCTGGTGCTTCCTCCACCACCACCACCAGGAACATGGACACCTGCAGACTTCCAGTTCACGTCAGTGATTCCTGACTCCTCACCTGCTCACCTGCCTGGTAACCTGTGAAGTCATGATGGTGACATGAGGGTGTCTTTGTGGGGGAGGAGACATCACTCATCTTTAATGAGCTGCTACAGATCTCATACGCTCAACTTAACAACAAATGTTTTTACACTGTTTGAACCTCACGTTAGTGTTATTAATTACTCCGTGTAGAAGAGTTAACAATGTTGAGTTGGGGAGAAACAGAAAAAAGAAAATGTCCCAGTTTGAAGCAGAAGATGAAATCAGACGTTGCATTAAGGTCCAGTTGCAGAAGGACTGAAGAAGCGGTTGAATGAAGGCAGCTGGAGTTGCATCCTTAACTTAATGTCTAAAGTTTGAAGACCTTTTTTATCTGGCTTTTAACAAATGTCTTCTTTTTATCCTGTTTTACACTTTCTATGTTAGGTTTTCTGTTTAGCCCAGGTTTTACAACATTTCTACAATTTATACTGAACATCTGAAGACTGTCTTTTGTCAGGCAGAAAGACTTTAAAGGAAGAAAATAAAAACCCTGAAAACCTGATCAACTGGGACTAAAAGCCAAGAAAATGTCCAAACATGCTCTTTTGTAGACCAGAGACTCAAGAGCTGCAGGTTGACCTGCAGTCCCACCTCTGACCACCCAGTGTTACCTCCACCTGTCTGTGTAGACGTCTGTTGGAGACCTGCAGACATCCTGACCTGCAGTCCCACCTCTGACCATCCAGTGTTACCTCCACCTGTCTGTGTAGACGTCTGTTGGAGACCTGCTGACATCCTGACCTGCAGTCCCACCTCTGACCACCCAGTGTTACCTCCACCTGTCTGTGTAGACGTCTGTTGGAGACCTGCAGACATCCTGACCTGCAGTCCCACCTCTGACCATCCAGTGTTACCTCCACCTGTCTGTGTAGACGTCTCTGTTGGAGACCTGCAGACATCCTGACCTGCAGTCCCTCCTCTGACCATCCAGTGTTACCTCCACCTGTCTGTGTAGACGTCTGTTGGAGACCTGCAGACATCCTGACCTGCAGTCCCACCTCTGACCATCCAGTGTTACCTCCACCTGTCTGTGTAGACGTCTGTTGGAGACCTGCTGACATCCTGACCTGCAGTCCCACCTCTGACCATCCAGTGTTACCTCCACCTGTCTGTGTAGACGTCTGTTGGAGACCTGCTGACATCCTGACCTGCAGTCCCACCTCTGACCATCCAGTGTTACCTCCACCTGTCTGTGTAGACGTCTCTGTTGGAGACCTGCAGACATCCTGACCTGCAGTCCCACCTCTGACCACCCAGTGTTACCTCCACCTGTCTGTGTAGACGTCTGTTGGAGACCTGCAGACATCCTGACCTGCAGTCCCACCTCTGACCATCCAGTGTTACCTCCACCTGTCTGTGTAGACGTCTCTGTTGGAGACCTGCAGACATCCTGACCTGCAGTCCCACCTCTGACCATCCAGTGTTACCTCCACCTGTCTGTGTAGACGTCTGTTGGAGACCTGCAGACATCCTGACCTGCAGTCCCACCTCTGACCATCCAGTGTTACCTCCACCTGTCTGTGTAGACGTCTGTTGGAGACCTGCTGACATCCTGACCTGCAGTCCCACCTCTGACCATCCAGTGTTGCCTGATCCGGGTGACGTTTCCGTGGGCGTGGTCTCCGACTGAGCACGCTGCTGATACGTGTGGAGCCTCGTCTGTCAGGTCACAAAGGTCTGCGGAGCAAAACCCAGGAAGAATCACCAGCTGTCCCGGATGCAGATGAAAGAAATAAATCAACACGTTTCAACGACGAGAAGACTTTACAAGTATGAGAGCGCCGCACAGTCGCGTGTTGAGCAGCGGGACAGTTGGAGCCCAACAATCAGAAACATTCGTACTTACTGGTAGTTGAGGCGTCTCCAGAGTCGGTCTGAGCTCCTCCACTTCCTGGGTTTCCTTCTGAAGATACCTGAGATGTTGACACATCTTCCCCAGGACGCCTTGCTCCCCCTCCAAACGCCCCGCCGGCATCAGCTGGTCAAAGACGCCTTTTCAAGCCGACACGTTTCCTTTGTAAGACAGAGGTGGACGGTTACATGCATCAGTAATACAGTGGATTGAAGATCAACGTCCACTCTCTTCCTCAACGCAACAACACTACGTTGTTCTCTGAAGACCTTCTGCTAAAACCAGCAGCTTCCTCAGTGCACGACTTCAGGCTGCTTTGGAGGAGAAGTTAGTGGCCTGTATGAAAGCTCCTTCACTGCCATACATGATGTTCTATCTGGAACCACTGGCACAGCCTAGAACATGGACCAACGAGACAAGAGTCCAACGCAAACGTACCGCGTTCAAGTGTCTGCCGACGCAGCATGTGGTCCTCCGCCAGACGGCCGGCTGAGTCCCCGTCAGTCGGATGGTCCTCAACCGCGGGGTTGGGGAAGGTTCTTTACCTCGGTTACACTTTTTCTTTTTCTCCATCCTGCAGCTGTCTGAGTGTTACGTCAAAGAAAAGTGTCTTGTGCCCAACTCCATCTGAAAAGCCTCCACGCTCCGGTCCGGATCTGGCTTCGTGCGCTGGAGCGCTACGGGGATGTTTTCCACATCCGCTCTCAGGTGCTCGATGCACCCTGGAGCGTCGACTCTCTAAATCAGGAAAACAGAACAATGAGCAAAGAACGGCAGTGGTCATGTTTCACACACATGATAGAAAGTGTAGATGGGATTAAACAGGAACAGCCAACATACGGCGTCAGGATCAACCCTCCTACCTGGGACCGCCCACCGGGACCGCCCACCGCCCCACATCACACAGCCACTGCTCAGTGGTCTCATCAAGACTCCTCCTCTTTGATGCTGCAGGGAGCAGCAGCTTCCATCCCGGCCGTGTCCGTGATCTCCAAACGGGAAACGGAGACAAAAGTAGACAGGTAGGTTGGAGTGAAATCATCATGACAGAACCAGGGGAAGTTTTCGTTGCAGGACTTCCACATGTTTAACCAGTGATTGTGGAACATCTGATGAACAACAGGGGACATTTCAACATCCAGGATTCTGCCAGTGGTCCTAGAGAAGGAGACCACGACAACATGCAGGAACCAGCAGATGAGCTGGAAATGATGAAGATCAAGCTGGAGAAGAAGGATTTCTCTGTGGCTCAGGAAAATGCTGTAAAGATGCAGCAGAGAAGGATTCGCTTGTACTTGGAAAAGATCAAAGAAGTGGAAACTGGTTTGGAGGCTGAAGTCCAGCTCACACTTGCCATTGAAAGAGAGTTGAATCAGTGCAAAGGCATTATTGACCATCTACAGCGTCCTCCAGAACCCCTGAAGAAGAAGAAGAAGAAGACGCTGATGTTCAGGACAAACGTGCAGAGGCCCAGAAGTTGGTCCTGGAGGAAACAGCAAACTTGAAAAAGCAACTAGAACAAGAGACAAACACTAATCTTGACCTGATGTCTCAGCTGGGGTCAGCAGAGACAATGAAACAAAGTGGAGAGTTCACGTTTGCAGAGCTCACAGACCAACTGAAGTCTGCCGTGGAAACTCCTGAGGTCGCTTCAGATGCAGCCGAGTCCTCGGACACAGAAGAGTCCCAGAAATCAAACATTTCTGCTCTCAAACTGAGGATGCTGCTTTTGAAGACGTCTCTGAACAAGAGGAATTCTCAAATGTCCAAGTGGAAGTCCACCATGAATTCCCTAAATCAGAGGACGTGATTCCAAACAGCAGCCGGGTGGATGCAGGAAAACTGCTTCAACAAAGCCAAGCTTCTGAACAGGAAACGGAGAAAACAGGACCAGTTGAGCCTGAATGTTTGAACTCCCTGATAACAGCAACCAGCCTGAGGTCAGTGACGACCTGGCTGCAGAAGTGGGACACTCAGAACCAGAGGACTTGTCCAATCCGGTACCAACCACCGAAGTAGACTTGCTCTCCAGACAGGATGGTGTCGCCTCCGAACAAAAGACAAAGACGCGCAGACGTAGAAGGAGGAGGTCCAAACTTTCACAGAATACCAACCAACGTGAGGTCATTGAAGAAGTCCTGAAGCGCAGGACGCTGCTGCAGAAGAGGACTCGGATCCAGACGCAAACTCCAGAGCAGCATCCAGTCCTTCTCCGTGGAGACGACTGGAGAGATTCCTCAGCCCAGCACGTCTGCGTCAGTATCGGCATCAGAAGAAAGTTCCAGATCCAGAGTGAGAACGACCACAGACGGCTGGAACCAAGTGAACAGGAAGGAGATCAGGAGCCACACAGACGTTCACATTTACATACGTTTCTGCAGCCACTCTGCTTTCTTCCCCTTTAAAAAACACTTTTGGAGTTTTACCTGTAATTATTTGACATGTAAATAAACATGTTTTGCAGTAACTGGTTGGCGTCTAATCACTGAATGTTGTTTAATCACTGAATGATGTTTAATCACTGAATTTATACTCACCATAAGAACTGTAATGCATCATGTAAGCTTGTCTGTAATGATGAAAGGAGAAGAGCCCATGGAAGCAGAGATACTGGTGTGAACCCAGAGAGCCAGCTGCCTAATTAACCTGTCACAACAAAATTATTGCTATATAACAGGGGCAGATAATGTGTTGATAAGAGGGGCAGATAATGTGTTGATAAGAGGGGCAGATAATGTGTTGATAAGAGGGGCAGATAATGTGTTGATAAGAGGGGCAGATAATGTGTTGAGGCGATGCCTTTGATGTATGAACAGGTGTGGGTACGATGCCTTTGATGTATGAACAGGTGTGGGTACGATGCCTTTGATGTGTGTACACACTCATATATGGCCTGTAAGATCTGAGTAAGACATGTCTTAGGAGCACAATATTTGAGGAATGTCACCAAGGTCGTACGACCTGAGTTGTGTAGGAGAAGGAGCCATCCTGCTGTAAGATCACCCCTCTAGTTAGAGGAGGGGCCTTATTTATGTTTTTAAAAAACCCAGAATGATCAGACCAGACACCGGTAAGAATGATATGAAATACCTAATGGAAGAAGATCAAAGAAAATAGACTAACCGAGAAAAGGGCCAGGGGGAGTGTCCCCAAGCCCCAAAACAGTAGAAAAGGAGAGGGACTTTTGTACATCTTCAGACTTAGCCCGGGCTACTTCTCATGCATGCTACTATTGTAACTCTACAATAAACCAGCATTAAGACTTGGACGCCAGCTGTTTCTGTCTCATTATTGCTCCGTGGAGACTTCTCATCAGTAACTCACTATCATAGACATTAGGCTTATTTTTAAGGTTATAGTTAAATAACTGGACGTTGAGAAAATCCACTACAGTTTCCATTTCAATCAGCCTGAACTTCAGATCTTCAACACATCAGTTCTTTCTGAACAATCAACAAAAAGGAGGTTTTTGATGCAGCTTTGTCTCTGAAAACAACTGTTGTTGTCATGTTGTGCTGCAGAGACTGGAAGTTGTTGTCATGTCGACCAGACAGTGGAAAAGAGTTTCAGCAACAAACATTTATAGAATTAGACAATTCTGGTCCTGAAGAAATAAAACAGGAACTTTCTTTCCTGAGTGATAAACACATGACTTGACATGTACATTTAATCACGTGTTGTGGTGTTTTCTCCAATGAAAACGATGAATAAAAAGTGATTCACCAACAGAAATGATGAATGAAATCATCCAAGATCAGAGCAAAGCTAAAAGGTTTACAGCTCATTTTCTGAGAATAAATCCCATCCAGCAAAGAGTGAAGAGCGTGACATCACCCGGAGAAACGGCGTCCTGCTCATGAACAGGAACAGTGTGGCGAGTAAAAACTGTCATCATTTAAACTGAGCAAGTCCATCATGAAAATCTACCACGTCACCTGTTTCACACTAAACGTGACTGCAGAGATCTGTGATCAGAGGTTTGTTGTTGTGAGGATGTTTTCAATGTACGTGGGAATATTTGGGATCGACACTCAAATCACATTCATGACAAAAGTGAGGCCGTTTTTCCAGGACCAACAACAGTCTGGCGATCTGAACTGATCCGTTTGAAATACCGAGATCTCCAAGGAAACGCACATCACCGGTTAGGCTCGTGGTTTTGGGGAGGGATTCATCCTTCCTTGTCCTTTCCCTGTGGTTGTTTGACCACTGCATCCTGCATCCTGGTGGGCGGGGCAGCTGGCGTCCTCGTTCTCCATCAGCTTCAGCTGTGTTCATCTGGCAGCAGCTGCTTTGAAGCTCCGGTCTGCTCTTCGCTCGTCACCAGATTGTTTGTATATTGGTGGACAACATTCAGCCGGTGAGCATCTGTTCATGGTGATGCTGCTGCTCTCTAGGAAACCTGCAGCACATCTGTCAGTCTGCTGTCCAACAACACACGTCTGAGCCACTATTTTACCTCCACTTAACTCTTGATCCACATTTGAAAAGCCACAGGGAGGTTTGTCCACAGCTCCACATCAGTGAAACCTCAACATTTACTGGTGACATCGGAAAAGACGACTTTGACACATGAACTTATTCTGGCCATCTGTGGCAACGTTCCGGCCTGTCACAATGTTCCTGTGATTTTGGGGACATCTGGAAAGAAGGTCCAGGAAGGTTTGCTTTGATGAAATATCAAATTGATTGCCTTAGTAACTTTGCATACAGGAACACGACCTACAAACAGAAGTCCTGAGGTGAAAACGGATCAGCTGGAATGAATTAATGACAGTTACATGCAGCAGCAGCCATGAATCCCTCCTCGTTTTGCATCTCTGGACGATAATAAAGCTGACGAGCTTTAGTTGATCAGTGTGGACTCGACTCCGTCAGACATGGATTGTTTGTTTGTTCTGCTGGGGAGAAAAACCGCTCTTCTCCACTGTAAATGGAAGTGTGGAAAACAGTTTAGTGTCATCTCAAGTTCATATTGGAGATGTTTAACATCCACTGTGGGTTTGAGCCCCACGCTGGGCGCAGAAGGTCGTATGTTTGAAGTGTGGAGTCCAGGGAGACGGGAACAGGAGCAAATCACCTCCTGAGATTCCTGATGAAGACTGAATTGAGGAGGATGAAGACAGTGATGAAAACCCAGAACAAGTGGAGTGAAAGCAACATCTGCAACGGGTTCAGACCGGTCTTTCATCTGGTTTTTGCTCGTTCAGACGTGAATCAGTTCTGTGTAGTTCTGTTAGAAACAGATTTGACATGAACATATCAACATGAACCGTTTTTGTTATGTAGTAAAGGAAAACATATTGATGGGGAGTGTGTGACTGAAACTGTAAAGCAGCAGGACTGGAACATCTCACCACAGTCCAGACCAACCTCCAACTTATCTGACGCTGCAGCTCAGACCCCCAGAGCTCCCTCTCTGCTCTTCAGAGGGAGAGCTGCCCAACGCTTGTCCCAGTGGGAGGTCAAGGAAAGGCAGAACAGAGGATTTTCAATTCAAGCTTCGTCTCATGGATTCTGAGGAGTCCTTGAGAGCAACGTCACCACTGAACGAGCAAACTAATCACAAACTCCTCGGGATTCATCTTCGTTCAGAGGCAAAGGACTGAGAAGGATGTGCTAAGTGAAGCCCTGGACAACTTCCACGGGGCTGACATGGAGGAACTCCTCAGCGTCCTCACAGTCACAGCTGCACTGTTCCCCACAGAGGAGAACCTGCCAAAGCTGCTGGAGGACGTCGCTCACAAAGACACGGTCCAAGAGCCAGCATTCCTCCTCACGTTGGCAGCCAAGTCTGACATCTACTGGAGAACCCATGAGTGGTGAAGGACCGAGCACCATTTTGGACCATTTGAAACCCAGAGCAGGGAACATCAGCTCCAGTCACCTGTTGAGGTTCATAAGGACCAGATGAGGAGCTCGGACTAGTTCTCAGACCCTGCACAGGGTCTGACTGGTTCCACTCTGAGACTATTAATGTCACATTTACTGACATGTCGGCTTCACAAGGCACCTTTGGCCACACTTGTAGTTGTTCTTTGGAGTTCAAGTAACTACAGCAACTACGCAGAACCCAGCTCAGAGTTTTGCTCTGCACCGAGGACTGGAGTCTGGGTGATGGGCGTGTCCTAAAAGGACACGTTTGCTTAAACGAGTGGCGTCTGTGGCCTAGTTTGACACGTGCACCAAAGACAAAGGTAGACGTTTACAGATGTTCAGGAAATCTGGATTGTTGTGTGGCAGCTAAAGACCTGAAGGTGCAGCGTGAACATGAAGACACGAGTTAACCCCCCAGAACCAGACAGTCGTGGTCTTCACAAAGACAGACGTGAGATTGTGGGCGTGGTTCTGCAGAAACACGAGCCGACTGCTTCTGTCTGTTTGTGTTTGTTGTTGTTTTACTCACAAACACAATCCATCGATTCCAACACTTTTCCTTGTTGCCAGTGTCAACTTCCACACATCCAACATGTTTTTAAGCCGTGCACGTGTTACTGGAAATATTATTTCATGTCTGTGCCGGTTTTAGGAAGTTGACTACTGATATCATGTACTGGCGATGGAGTTGTCTGGGACTGGAGCAGAGTTTAAATCAAACATTTTAACGTTGTTTGTATTTGTACCTCTGTCACATCCTTCAGCTTTAATTTTAGTGGAATTTCTCTAAATGAGTAAATGATGAAACAAATAGGAATGGTGATGATCTGCTGCACAGATGAAGGAGATTTAATCCAGGCATTTCTAACCGGCCACAAGTTTCACAGCTTCAGCTGATGTAAAGGCCTGTGGTTGAATCCTGTCACATTTGAAGTGCTCTTATTTCTGCACGTCATCACCGTCGTCACCAGAAACGTGCACAGATCCTTACTAACAGTTCAGGTTGTAGCACGAGAGCCTACCTCAAAGGTCTCAGGTGGCTAGAAAGTCCTCCTCCATCTGCAGCAGTGTGGCGCAGCAGCACATCGGTTCCTCCGTCAGCAGCAAACGCAGCTCGTGCAGGTCCACATCACAGGGGACGTCAGGTTTCCACTTTCAACAGTTTCACAATGCAACGATTGTCCCACATTGTCCCAACGGTGTCCAGCTCACTCTGCAACACACGCACACCAAACAAAACACTAACAAAGTACTCTGATACTTCTGATTAAATGTCCATGAAAACCACCTCTGAGCCGAAACTGCTCTTTTTCACTTTTGGATCTTTCTAATTCTTCATCTCTCGCCTCATTTCTACCCTCCTGATTGCTGTCCACACTTCAGTGATGCTAAAAGACGCCCACACGGCGTTATACGTGGCGTCTTTCCTCCGTTCTCCCACTAATATTGTTTAAGAATTAGAGCCAGCAATTATTACATAAACAACGGCAGGTCAAACTGACTCTACTAGACCTCTGGTGCGTCATTCGGTGGCCTGGTCCTCTGGTCTGGTTACTGATGAAGTCACCAGCATCAGCGGGAACGCCGTCGCCTGAAGCTGAACTTGGACCAGTCTTCTCCGGAAATGGCGGAGGCGGATCTGGACGTTGTCTCTAACAGAAATGACTTTTTTAAAGGTTATATGGATTTGTTTATTTTTACTGTTGTTATTGATCATTTTGTTACAAGTTATAGTAATTCAGCTGGTGTAATATAACTTTATATTAAAGTGTAATGACATATAATGACGTATAATAAACCACCGGTTGTAAATTAGGTCCTGAACGTCCCTCGGGGGGAATCAAGTCTGTTTTTGTATCCCGCCGACCACAAACTCCGGATCCAGTTTTTCACCGGAGTCCGTCCCTGCTGTCACACAACCACAGCTGAACTTCATCGGTAGTCCTTCGTTCGTTTTCAGGATTGATTTGACCATGTCAGTGGTTGAAAACGTGTGGATTTTAAGACATAAAGAAGCCACAAACAGGTAAAAACGCGCCACATTTCTGCCAGCTTCAATTCAACCAGCGGCCACAATCACGGCCAAAACCACCACAAACAATCAGACCTGACACCGACACACAGCCGACACTTTGCGGAGAAGCACTCACGAGTGAAACAGCGACAGGATTAATGTCTGACAGAAATAAAAACGACAGTATTTTGTCCAGATATTCACTGCTGTCTGGCAGCAGCAGAGCCGAGGCGGAGTGATTCTGGCTCGGCTTCAAGCCGCGTCACCGCCGCGGTTCGGGTCCTACTTCTTCTAATCCAGGGATGTCAAAGTCAAATACACAGAGGGCCGAAAAAACTAATTGGTTATAAGCCGAGCGCCGGACTGATTCAATGTTTATTAAAACATATTGAAATGATTGCACGTAGCCTATTGAACCAAGACCTAACACAGTGTATTATTTAATGATTAAATGAATAATCGAAAAAACATTTTTTGCCACTTACCTCAGTGAACATGTACTCTGCCTCCCACCGAGCTTGAAACCCCCCTGTTTCCAGCATCCACCTTCCGTTTATCCATTTTTTGGGGAGGAGGTAGCTGAAAGTTGACATCTGCTCTGACTGCTAATGATTGATTAAGCCGAAGTGGGCTCTCTGCGCTGCGGTGAGTTCGCGGGTTCCCGTTGCATTGTGGGAAATGTAGTATTGGCGCGTGCAAAACACCAGCGGGCGGCTAATCAGTACGAATCAAGAGGCTGAATCGATAAAGGGACGATGAAATGATCCTTTGCATCACGCACTTTTGAATCACGCATCCAGGCAGACTACTAAGGTATCCAGGGGTAACGGCTGACGTCAGCAGTCATTCGGAGGCGGAGCTAAGACTCACCGTCATGTAGCGTCACTCAGTTGCAGCAGAAGTAAACAAGCTGAGGCGTGGAGGGACAATCAGGTACTTTTCCTCTTTTGTTGCTTACTGAATTAACCACAGAAGCGAACTTGACACTTTCAGGTTCTTGCTTAACTGTTTGATCATCTCTGATAATATGAAGACTTGTATTTTACAGATTAGATTACAGTTAAGTGGTACAAAGGTTTAACAAATAAGGTTATATTTGTATTTACAGTCAGCTCTCTACCACAAATGTAGTCTAATGTGAAGTGTACATCTGCTGGGTTGGGCAGATGTATTTATCATAATTTAAACAAAGTTTGATCTCTGCATCTGCTTCACAACAGCAGACAGTCTGCATTAATCATCATCATGCAGACTGGAGTGTCCAGTAAGATCCACCATCAAAAATTAGAACAAGGAGCTTCTATTGCTGTATTTTAAATGCATGATGGATTAAGAGGACTTTGATACTTAAATATGTGAAAAAAACCCAATGTAAACTCACATTGACTGTGCACGATCCCTGTTGTAACACAGAACACTCATGAGTTCTTTAAGACCCTGTGACATCACAGCATGTGCATGTTCTAGAATGCAGGACGTTTTCTGTTCAGCTCAGTGGAGTTGCAGCTTCAAACCCCACGAGCAGCTGTTTACCATGTTTACAGTGTTGAAAAAGGAGTGAATTTCAACTTTTGGTCAGTTCAATCTTTTTTTTTAATGAATTGTAACAACTTTCTGACCAACTCACGCTAAAAATCTTCTCTGATGGAGGTGAAACCTCGTGACAATCTCTCATTATGTTAGTTTTTTACATATAATTCTTGTTATTTAAGTTTGTCATTCTTTCAACTGCAAATTATGTCTTTTTCTTATTAGATTTCCATTTAATTTCATTTTATTGATTAATTTCAGACACGTCAAAACCATTGTGTAAAGCATAATAACGTTGACACTAGTATGAATCTATAAATAAATAAATATACATATACACACATGCATACAAACACATTTGACATGGGAACATCTATAAATAGGTACCGATATAAATGCACACACATAGACATACATGTGACATATGTCCTGTTTAACACATCTGAAAAGGGACAGGAAGAAGTCAAACTTATTTCCACTTGAAAAGTACAAAAGAAAAACATGAAGATCATATTGATGGTGTTTAGGTAAGTCGGTCATTTTCTGTTTTATCATCTCAAGACACAGTAATATACTAACTACTATCAATTTATGATAATGCATGAATTGGAAATTTTTTTCACACCAATATTTCCATGTTTGAACAACATGCTTTTCTTTTTCCTCCAGATTGAAATTGCAATGAGGATTGTTTTTCTTAGAAGAATTTGAATGATTTACCCCTTTTAAGGTGAGTTGGTACTTTTCTTTTATCAAATGATTGATCAATGGTGTTACACTGAAAACTAATTATTATGTTTCTCTTTATTGAATGTATTTCAGACTATTTGGACGGTTGTTTTAATGGATGGGGTTCCACATGAATATCTGCGATTAAGGTAAGTCTATTGTTTTCTTCTCTTATTTTTTAGTCTTTACAGATTTCAAACTGCAAGGAAAATGTTTTCTGACTGATGTGAAACCTCTTGACAATCTCTCATTAAGGTATGTTGGTCATTTAGTGTATTAGTTTTTTTACATCAAATTCCTGTTATTTGAGATGTTCTTTCTTTAAAGTGCACATTTTGAGTTTTTTTATTTCTAGATTTCCACTTGAAAAGTACAAAAGAAAAACATGAAGATCATATTGATGGTGTTTAGGTAAGTCAGTCCTTTTCTGTTTTCTCATCTCAAAACACAGTAATATACTAACTACTATCAATTTATGATAATGCATTAATTGGAAAATTTTTTCACACCAATATTTCCTTGTTTAAAAAACATGTTTTTCTTTTTCCTCCAGATTGAAATTGCAATGAGGATTGTTTTTCTTAGAAGATTTTGAATGATTTACCCCTTTTAAGGTGAGTTGGTACTTTTCTTTTATCAAATGATTGATCAATGTTGTTACACTGAAAACTAATTATTATGTTTCTCTTTATTGAATGTATTTCAGACTATTTGGACGGTTGTTTTATTAGTTTGGTTCCACATGAATATCTGCGATTAAGGTAAGTCTATTGTTTTCTTCTCTTATTTTTAAGTCTTTACAGATTTCAAACTGCAAGGAAAATCTTTTCTGATTGATGTGAAACCTCTTGACAGTCTCTCATTAAGGTATGTTGGTCATTTATTGTATTAGTTTTTTTTACATCAAATTCCTGTTATTTGAGTTGTTCTTTCTTTAAAGTGCACATTTTGAGTTTTTTTTCTAGATTTCCACTTGAAAAGTGAATGTATTTCAGACTATTTGGACGGTTGTTTTAATGGATGGGGTTCCACATGAATATCTGCGATTAAGGTAAGTCTATTGTTTTCTTCTCTTATTTTTTAGTCTTTACAGATTTCAAACTGCATGGAAAATCTTTTCTGATTGATGTGAAACCTCTTGACAATCTTTCATTAAGGTATGTTGGTCATTTAGTGTATTAGTTTTTTACATCAAATTCCTGTTATTTGAGTTGTTCTTTCTTTAAAGTGCACATTTTGAGTTTTTTTATTTCTAGATTTCCACTTGAAAAGTACAAAAGAAAAACATGAAGATCATATTGATGGTGTTTAGGTAAGTCAGTCCTTTTCTGTTTTATCATCTCAAAACACAGCTTAGAGTCCCTCAGGTTTGAAACCTTTAACCAAAACAGACTTTTAGAGTGCCTAAGGTTTGGAACCTGTAAATTCTGTTTTGTTTATAGTCCCTCAGGTTTGAAACCTTTAACAAAAACAGACATTTAGAGTCTCTCAGGTTTGAAACCTTAGACCAAAACAAACCTTTAGAGTCCCTCAGGTTTGAAACCTCTAAATACTGTTTTGTTTATAGTCCCTCAGGTTTGAAACCTCTAACAAAAACAGACATTTAGAGTCTCTCAGGTTTGAAACCTTAAACCAAGACAGATATTTAGAGTCCCTCAGGTTTGAAACCTTAAACAAAAACAGATATTTAGAGTCCCTCAGGTTTGAAACCTTCGACCAAAACAGACATTTAGAGGCGCTCAGGTTTGAAAACTTCTAAATGTCTGTCTTGGTTAGAGTCCCTCAGGTTTAAAACCTCTAAGTGTCTTTTTTGGTTTTAGTCCCTCAGGTTTAAAACCTCTAAGTGTCTTTTTTGGTTTTAGTCCCTCAGGTTTGAAACATCTAATTTCTGTTTTGGTTACAGTCCCTCACGTTTGAAACCTCTAACCAAAACAGACATTTAGAGTCCCTCAGGTATGAAACCTCTAAATTCTGTTTTGGTTATAGTCCTTCAGGTTTGGACCTTGAAAACTGGTTTTGGTTAGAGTTTCTCAGGTTTTAAACCTTTAACCAAAAAAGACATTTAGAGTTCCTCAGGTTTGAAACCTCTAAATTCTCTAACCACTCTAACCAAAACAAACATTTAGAGTCCCTCAGGTTTTAAACCTCTAAATTCAGTTTGATTTGACTCCCTCAGGTTTCAAACCTTTAACCAAAACAGACATTAAGAGTCCCTCAGTTTTGGATCCTCTAAATTCTGTTTTGGTTAGAGTCCCTCAGTTTTGAACCTTGAAAATTGGTTTTGGTTAGGGTCCCTCAGGTTTGAAACCTCTAACCAAAACAGACATTTAGAGTCCCTCAAGTTTGGAACCTCTAAATTCTTTTTTATTTGAGTCCCTCAGGTTCTATACCTCTAACCAAAACAGCCCTTTAGAGTCCCTCAGGTTTTGAACCTCTAAATTCAGTTTTGGTTGGAGTCCCTCAGGTTTATAATCTTTAAATGTTTGTCTTGGTTAGAGTCCCTCAGTTTTGAAACTTATAACCAAAACCGACATTTAGAGTCCCTCAGGTTTTAAAACTTCAAAATGTCTTTTTTGTTTAGAGTCCCTCAGGTTTGAAACCTCTAACCAAAACAGACATTTAGAGTCCCTCAGGTTTTAAAACTTCAAAATGTCTTTTTTGGTTATAGTCCCTCGGGTTTGAAACCTCTAACCAAAACAGATATTTAGTTTCCCTCAGGTCTGAAACCTCTAAATGTCTGTCTTGGTTAGAGTCCCTCAGGTTTGAAACCTCTAACCAAAACAGACATTTAGAGTCCCTCAGGTTTTAAACCTCTAAATGTCTGTCTTGGTTAGAGTCCCTCAGGTTTGAAACCTCTAACCAAAAAAGACATTTAGAGTCCCTCAGGTTTTAAACCTCTAAATTGTGTTTTGGTTAGAGTCTGTCAGGTTTGAAACCTCTAACCAAAACAAACATTTTAGAGTCCCTCAACTTTGCAACCTCTAAATTCTGTTTTGGTTATAGTCCTTCGGGTTTGAAACCTCTAACCAAAAAAGACATTCAGAGTCTCTCAGGTTTGAAACCTCTAATCAAAACAGACATTTAGAGTCCCGCAACTTTGCAACCTCTAAATTCTGTTTTGGTTATAGTCCCTCGGGTTTGAAACTTCTAACCAAAACAGACATTTAGAGTCCCTCAGGTTTTAAACCTCTAACCAAAACAGACATTTAGAGTCCCTCAGGTTTTTAACCTCTAAATAGTGTTTTGGTTAGAGTCCCTCACGTTTGAAACCTCTAACCAAAACAGACATTTTGAGTCCCTCAGGTTTGAAACCTCTAAATGTCAGTCTTGGTTAGAGTCCCTCAGGTCTGAAACCTCTAACCAAAAAAGACATTTAGATTCCCTCAGGTTTTAAACCTCTAAATGTCTTTCTTGGTTGGAGTCCCTCAGGTTTGAAACTTCTAACCAAAAGCAACATTTAGAGTCCCTCAGGTTTTAAAACTTCAAAATGTCTTTTTTGTTTAGAGTCCCTCACGTTTGAAACCTCTAACCAAAACAGACATTTAGAGTCCCTCAGGTTTGAAACTTCACACCAAAACAGACATTTAGAGTCCCTCAGTTTTGAATCCTCTAAATTCTGTTTTGGTTAGAGTCTCTAAGTTTTGAACCTTGAAAATTGGTTTTGGTTATAGTCCCTCAGGTTTGAAGCCTCTAACCAAAACAGACATTTAGAGTCCCTCAGGTCTTAAACCTCATTTAGAGGCGCTCAGGTTTGAAAACTTCTAAATTCAGTTTTATTTGAGTCCCTCAGGTTCTATACCTCTAACCAAAACAGACGTTTAGAGTCACTCAGGTTTTAAACCTCTAATTGTCTTACTTGGTTAGAGTCCCTCAGGTTTTAAACCTCTAAATTCTGTTTTGGTTATAGTCCCTCGGGTTTGAAACCTCTAACCAAAACAAACATTTTAGAGTCCCTCAACTTTGCAACCTCTAAATTCTGTTTTGGTTATAGTCCCTCAGGTTTAAAACCTCTAACCATAACCAAATTTAGAGTCCCTCGGGTTTGAAACATCTAAATTCTATTTTGGTTTGAGTCCTTCAGGTTTTAAAACCTCTAACCAAAACAGACATTTAGAGTCCCTCAGGTTTGGAACCTCTTAATTCGGTTTTGGTTATAGTCCTTCAGGTTTGGACCTTGAAAACTGGTTTTGGTTAGAGTTCCTCAGGTTTTAAACCTTTAACCAAAAAAGACATTTAGAGTTCCTCAGATTTGAAACCTCTAAATTCTGTTTTGGTATGAGTCCCTCAGGTTTGGAACACCTAAATTCTGTTTTGGTTATAATCCCTCAGGTTTGAAACTTCACACCAAAACAGATATTTAGAGTACCTCGGGTTTGGATCCTCTAAATTCTGTTTTGGTTAGAGTCCCTCAGTTTTGAACCTTGAAAATTGGTTTTGGTTAGAGTTTCTCTGGTTTGAAACCTCTAACCAAAACAGACATTTAGAGTCCCTCAGGTTTTAAACCTCTAAATGTCTGTCTTGGTTATAGTACCTCAGGTTTGAAACCTCTAACCAAAACAGACATTTAGAGTCCCTCAGGTCTTAAACCTCATTTAGAGACGCCCAGGTTTGAAAACTTCTAAATTCTTTTTTATTTGAGTCCCTCAGGTTTGAAACTTCTAACCAAAACAGACTTTTAGAGTCCCTCAGGTTCGGAACCTCTAAATTCTGTTTTGGTTGGAGTCCCTCAGGTTTATAATCTTTAAATGTTTGTCTTGGTTAGAGTCCCTCAGTTTTGAAACTTATAACCAAAACCGACATTTAGAGTCCCTCAGGTTTTAAAACTTCAAAATGTCTTTTTTGCTTAGAGTCCCTCAGGTTTGAAACCTCTAAATTGTGTTTTGGTTAGAGTCCCTCAACTTTGCAACCTCTAAATGTCTGTCTTGGTTAGAGTCCCTCAGGTTTTAAACCTCTAAATGTCAGTCTTGGTTAGAGTCCCTCAGGTTAGAAACCTCTAACCAAAACAGACATTTAGAGTCCCTCATGTTTTAAACCTCTAAATTGTGTTTTGGTTAGAGTCCCTCGGGTTTGAAACCTCTAACCAAAACAGACATTTAGATTCCCACAGGTTTTAAACCTTTAAATGTCTGTCTTGGTTATAGTCCCTCAGGTTTGAAGCCTCTAACCAAAACAGACATTTAGAGTCCCTCAGGTCTTAAACCTCATTTAGAGGCGCTCAGGTTTGAAAACTTCTAAATTCAGTTTTATTTGAGTCCCTCAGGTTTGAAACCTCTAAATGTCTGACTTAGTTAGAGTCCCTCAGGTTTGAAACTTCTAACCAAAACAGACTTTTAGAGTCCCTCAGGTTTGGAACCTCTAAATTCTTTTTTATTTGAGTCCCTCAGGTTATATACCTCTAACCAAAACAGACCTTTAGAGTCCCTCAGGTTTTGAACCTATAAATTCAGTTTTGGTTGGAGTCCCTCAGGTTTATAATCTTTAAATGTTTGTCTTGGTTAGAGTCCCTCAGTTTTGAAACTTATAACCAAAACCGACATTTAGAGTCCCTCAGGTTTTAAAACTTCAAAATGTCTTTTTTGGTTATAGTCCCTCAGGTTTAAAACCTCTAACCAAAACAGATATTTAGAGTCCCTCAGGTTTGAAACCTCTAACCAAAAAAGAAGTTTAGAGTCACTCAGGTTTTAAACTACTAAATTCTTTTTTGGTTGGAGTCCCTCAGGTTTATAATCTTTAAATGTTTGTCTTGGTTAGAGTCCCTCAGTTTTGAAACTTATAACCAAAACAAAAATTTTAGAGTCCCTCAACTTTGCAACCTCTAAATTCTGTTTTGGTTATAGTCCCTCAGGTTTAAAACCTCAAACCAAAACAGACATTTAGAGTCCCTCAGGTTTGAAAACTTCTAAATTCAGTTTTATTTGAGTCCCTCAGGTTCTATACCTCTAACCAAAACAGACGTTTAGAGTCACTCAGGTTTTAAACCTCTAATTGTCTTACTTGGTTAGAGTCCCTCAGGTTTTAAACCTCTAAATTCTGTTTTGGTTATAGTCCCTCGGGTTTGAAACCTCTAACCAAAACAAACATTTTAGAGTCCCTCAACTTTGCAACCTCTAAATTCTGTTTTGGTTATAGTCCCTCAGGTTTAAAACCTCTAACCATAACCAAATTTAGAGTCCCTCGGGTTTGAAACATCTAAATTCTATTTTGGTTTGAGTCCTTCAGGTTTGAAACCTCTAACCAAAACAGACATTTAGAGTCCCTCAGGTTTGGAACCTCTTAATTCGGTTTTGGTTATAGTCCTTCAGGTTTGGACCTTGAAAACTGGTTTTGGTTAGAGTTCCTCAGGTTTTAAACCTTTAACCAAAAAAGACATTTAGAGTTCCTCAGATTTGAAACCTCTAAATTCTGTTTTGGTATGAGTCCCTCAGGTTTGGAACACCTAAATTCTGTTTTGGTTATAATCCCTCAGGTTTGAAACTTCACACCAAAACAGATATTTAGAGTACCTCGGGTTTGGATCCTCTAAATTCTGTTTTGGTTAGAGTCCCTCAGTTTTGAACCTTGAAAATTGGTTTTGGTTTGAGTTTCTCTGGTTTGAAACCTCTAACCAAAACAGACATTTAGAGTCCCTCAGGTTTTAAACCTCTAAATGTCTGTCTTGGTTATAGTACCTCAGGTTTGAAACCTCTAACCAAAACAGACATTTAGAGTCCCTCAGGTCTTAAACCTCATTTAGAGACGCCCAGGTTTGAAAACTTCTAAATTCTTTTTTATTTGAGTCCCTCAGGTTTGAAACTTCTAACCAAAACAGACTTTTAGAGTCCCTCAGGTTCGGAACCTCTAAATTCTGTTTTGGTTGGAGTCCCTCAGGTTTATAATCTTTAAATGTTTGTCTTGGTTAGAGTCCCTCAGTTTTGAAACTTATAACCAAAACCGACATTTAGAGTCCCTCAGGTTTTAAAACTTCAAAATGTCTTTTTTTCTTAGAGTCCCTCAGGTTTGAAACCTCTAAATTGTGTTTTGGTTAGAGTCCCTCAACTTTGCAACCTCTAAATGTCTGTCTTGGTTAGAGTCCCTCAGGTTTTAAACCTCTAAATGTCAGTCTTGGTTAGAGTCCCTCAGGTTAGAAACCTCTAACCAAAACAGACATTTAGAGTCCCTCAGGTTTTAAACCTCTAAATTGTGTTTTGGTTAGAGTCCCTCGGGTTTGAAACCTCTAACCAAAACAGACATTTAGATTCCCACAGGTTTTAAACCTCTAAATGTCTGTCTTGGTTATAGTCCCTCAGGTTTGAAGCCTCTAACCAAAACAGACATTTAGAGTCCCTCAGGTCTTAAACCTCATTTAGAGGCGCTCAGGTTTGAAAACTTCTAAATTCAGTTTTATTTGAGTCCCTCAGGTTTGAAACCTCTAAATGTCAGACTTAGTTAGAGTCCCTCAGGTTTGAAACTTCTAACCAAAACAGACTTTTAGAGTCCCTCAGGTTTGGAACCTCTAAATTCTTTTTTATTTGAGTCCCTCAGGTTATATACCTCTAACCAAAACAGACCTTTAGAGTCCCTCAGGTTTTGAACCTATAAATTCAGTTTTGGTTGGAGTCCCTCAGGTTTATAATCTTTAAATGTTTGTCTTGGTTAGAGTCCCTCAGTTTTGAAACTTATAACCAAAACCGACATTTAGAGTCCCTCAGGTTTTAAAACTTCAAAATGTCTTTTTTGGTTATAGTCCCTCAGGTTTAAAACCTCTAACCAAAACAGATATTTAGAGTCCCTCAGGTTTGAAACCTCTAACCAAAAAAGAAGTTTAGAGTCACTCAGGTTTTAAACCTCTAAATTCTTTTTTGGTTGGAGTCCCTCAGGTTTATAATCTTTAAATGTTTGTCTTGGTTAGAGTCCCTCAGTTTTGAAACTTATAACCAAAACAAAAATTTTAGAGTCCCTCAACTTTGCAACCTCTAAATTCTGTTTTGGTTATAGTCCCTCAGGTTTAAAACCTCAAACCAAAACAGATATTTAGAGTCCCTCATGTTTGAAACATCTAAATTCTGTTTTGGTTTGAGTCCCTCAGGTTTGAAACCTCAAACCAAAACAGACATTTAGAGTCCCTCAGGTTTGGAACCTCTAAATTCGGTTTTGGTTATAGTCCTTCAGGTTTGTACCTTGATAACTAGTTTTGGTTAGAGTTCCTCAGGTTTTAAACCTTTAACCAAAAAAGACATTTAGAGTTCCTCAGATTTGAAACCTCTAAATTCTGTTTTGGTTAGAGTCCCTCAGTTTTGAACCTTGAAAATTGGTTTTGGTTAGAGTTTCTCTGGTTTGAAACATCTAACCAAAACAGACATTTAGAGTCCCTCAGGTTTGAAACCTCAAACCAAAACAGACATTTAGAGTCCCTCAGGTTTGGAACCTCTTAATTCGGTTTTGGTTATAGTCCTTCAGGTTTGTACCTTGAAAACTGGTTTTGGTTAGAGTTCCTCAGGTTTTAAACCTTTAACCAAAAAAGACATTTAGAGTTCCTCAGATTTGAAACCTCTAAATTCTGTTTTGGTTAGAGTCCCTCAGTTTTGAACCTTGAAAATTGGTTTTGTTTAGAGTTTCTCTGGTTTGAAACCTCTAACCAAAACAGACATTTAGAGTCCCTCAGGTATGAAACCTCTAACCAAAACAGACATTTAGAGTCCCTCAGGTCTTAAACCTCATTTAGAGGCGCTCAGGTTTGAAAACTTCTAAATTCAGTTTTATTTGAGTCCCTAAGGTTCTATACCTCTAACCAAAACAGACGTTTAGAGTCCCTCAGGTTTGGAACCTCTAAATTCTGTTTAGGTTATAGTCCCTCAGGTTTGAAACCTCTTACAAAAACAGACATTTAGAGTCCCTCAAGTTTGAAACCTTTAACCAAAACAGACATTTACAGTCCATTAGGTTTTAAACCTCTAAATTGTGTTTTGGTAAGAGTCCCTCAGGTTTGAAATCTCTAACCAAAACAAACTTTTAGAGTCCCTCAGGTTTGAAAACTTCAAAATTCAGTTTTTTTTGAGTCCCTCAGGTTTAATACCTCTAACCAAAACAGACTTTTAGAGTCCCTCAGGTTTGGAACCTCTAAATTCTGTTTTGGTTATAGTCCTTCAGGTTTGAAACCTCTAACAAAAACAGACATTTAGAGTCCCTCAGGTTTGAAACCTCTAAATTCTGTTTTGGTAAGAGTCCCTCAGGTTTGAAACCTCTAAATTCTGTTTTGGTTAGAGTCACTCAGGTTTGAAACTTCTAGCCATAACCAAAATTAGAGTCCCTCAGGTTTTAAAACTTCTAAATTCAGTTTTATTTGAGTCCCTCACGTTTAAAACCTCTAACCAATACAGACATTTTGAGTCCCTCAGGTTTGGACCTTGAAAATTGGTTTTGGTTAGAGTTCCTCAGGTTTAATACCTTTAACCAAAAAAGACATTAAGAGTCCCTCAGGTTTGAAACTTCTAAATGTCTGTCTTGGTTAGAGTCCTTCAGGTTTGACACTTCACACCAAAACAGACATTTTGAGTCCCTCAGGTTTGGATCCTCTAAATTCTGTTATGGTTTGAGTCCCTCAGGTTTGAACCTTGAAAATTGGTTTTGGTTAGAGTCCCTCAGGTTTGAAACTTCTAAATTCAGTTTGATTTAATTCCCTCAGGTTTGAAAACTTCTAAATGTCTGTCTTGGTTATAGTCCCTCAGGTTAAACCTTGAAAATTGGTTTTGGTTATAGTCCCTCAGGTTTGAAACCTCTAACCAAAACAGACATTTAGAGTCCCACAGGTTTTAAACCTCTAAATGTCTGTCTTGGTTATAGTCCCTCAGGTTTGAAGCCTCAAACCAAAACAGACATTTAGAGTCCCTCAGGTTTTAAACCTCTAAATGTCTGTCTTGGTTATAGTCCCTCAGGTTTTAAGCCTCTAACCAAAACAGACATTTAGAGTCCCTCAGGTTTGAAAACTTCTAAATTCAGTTTTATTTGAGTCCCTCAGGTTCTATACCTCTAACCAAAACAGACGTTTAGAGTCACTCAGGTTTTAAACCTCTAAATTCTGTTTTGGTTGGAGTCCCTCAGGTTTATAATCTTTAAATGTTTGTCTTGGTTAGAGTCCCTCAGTTTTGAAACTTATAACCAAAACAGACATTTAGAGTCCCTCAACTTTGCAACCTCTCAATTCTGTTTTGGTTAGAGTCCCTCAGGTTTATAATCTTTAAATGTTTGTCTTGGTTAGAGTCCCTCAGTTTTGAAACTTATAACCAAAACAGACATTTAGAGTCCCTCAACTTTGCAACCTCTCAATTCTGTTTTGGTTGGAGTCCCTCAGTTTTGAACCTTGAAAATTGGTTTTGGTTAGAGTTTCTCTGGTTTGAAACCTCTAACCAAAACAGACATTTAGAGTCCCTCAGGTATGAAACCTCTAACCAAAACAGACATTTAGAGTCCCTCAGGTCTTAAACCTCATTTAGAGGCGCCCAGGTTTGGAACCTTTAAATTCTGTTTTGGTTGGAATCCCTCAGGTTTATAATCTTTAAATGTTTGTCTTGGTTATAATCCCTCAGTTTTGAAACTTATAACCAAAACCGACATTTAGAGTCCCTCAGGTTTTAAACCTCTAAATTGTGTTTTGGTTAGAGTCCCTCAGGTTTGAAACCTCTAACCAAAACAGATATTTAGATTCCGTCAGGTTTTAAACCTCTAAATGTCAGTCTTGGTTAGAGTCCCTCAGGTTTGAAACCTCTAAATGTCTGTCTTGGTTATAGTCCCTCGGGTTTGAAACTTCTAACCAAAACAGACATTTAGAGTCCCTCAGGTTTTAAACCTCTAACCAAAACAGACTTTTAGACTCCCTCAGGTTTTAAACATCTAAATTCAGTTTTGTTTGAGTCCCTCAGGTTTGAATCCTCTAACAAAAAAAGACATTTAGAGTCCCTCAGGTTTGAAACCTCTAACAAGAAAAGACATTTAGAGGCGCTCAGGTTTGAAACCTCTAACCAAAACAGACTTTTAGAGTCCCTCAGCTTTAAAACCTCTAACCAAAACAGACAGTTCGAGTCCCTCAGGTTTGAAACCTTGAATTGTTTTTTTTGGTTAGAGGCGTTCTGGTTTGAAACTTCTAAATTCAGTTTGATTTGAGTCCCTCAGGTTTTATACCTCTAAATTCTGTTTTGGTTGGAGTCCCTCAGGTTTATAATCTTTAAATGTTTGTCTTGGTTAGAGTCCCTCAGTTTTGAAACTTATGACCAAAACCGACATTTAGAGTCCCTCAGGTTTTAAAACTTCAAAATGTCTTTTTTGTTTAGAGTCCCTCAGGTTTGAAACCTCTAACCAAAACAGACATTTAGAGTCCCTCAGGTTTGAAACCTCTAAATGTCTGTTTTGGTTAGAGTCCCTCAGGTTTTAAACCTCTAAATGTCAGTCTTGGTTAGAGGCCCTCAGGTTTTAAACCTCTAAATTGTGTTTTGGTTAGAGTCCCTCAACTTTGCAACCTCTAAATTCTTATTTGGTTTTAGTCCCTCAGGTTTGATACCTCTAACCAAAACAGAAATTTAGAGTCCCTCAGGTTTTAAACCTCTAAATTCAGTTTTGTTTGAGTCCCTCAGGTTTGAAACCTCTAACAAAAACAGAAATTTAGAGTCCCTCAGGTTTGAAACCTCTAAATTCTGTTTTATTTGAGTCCCTCAGGTTTGAAACCTCTAGCCAAAACAGACATTTAGAGTCCCTCAGGTTTTTAATCTTCAAAATGTCTTTTTTGTTTAGAGTCCCTCAGGTTTGAAACCTCTAACCAAAACAGACATTTAGAGTCCCTCAGGTTTGGAACCTCTAAATTCAGTTTTGGTTGGAGTCCCTCAGGTTTATAATCTTTAAATGTTTGTCTTGGTTAGAGTCCCTCAGTTTTGAAACTTATAACCAAAACCGACATTTAGAGTCCCTCAGGTTTTAAAACTTCAAAATGTCTTTATTGTTTAGAGTCCCTCAGGTTTGAAACCTCTAACCAAAACAGACATTTAGAGTCCCTCAGGTTTGGAACCTCTAAATGTCTGTCTTGGTTAGAGTCCCTCAGGTTAGAAACCTCTAACCAAAACAGACATTTAGAGTCCCTCAGGTTTGAAACCTCTAAATGTCAGTCTTGGTTATAGTCCCTCAGGTTTGAAACCTCTAAATGTCTGTCTTGGTTATAGTCCCTCAGGTTTGAAACCTCTAACCAAAACAGACATTTAGAGTCCCTCTGGTTTTAAACCTCTAAATGTCTGTCTTGGTTAGCGTCTCTCAGGTTTGAAACCTCTAAATTCAGTTTTGGTTGTAGTCCCTCAGCTTTAAAACCTTTAACCAAAACAAACATTTAAAGTCCCTCTGGTTTAAAACCTATAAATGTTTGTTTTGGTTATAGTCCCTCAGTTTTTAAACCTCTAAATGTCTGTCTTGGTTAGAGTCCCTCAGGTTTTAAACCTCTAAATGTCTGTCTTGGTTAGAGTCCCTCAGGTTAGAAACCTCTAACCAAAACAGACATTTAGAGTCCCTCAGGTTTAAAACTTTTAACCAAAACAGACATTTAGAGTCTCTCAGGTTTGAAACCTCTAATCAAAACAGACAATTAGAGTCCCGCAACTTTGCAACCTCTAAATTCTGTTTTGGTTATAGTCCCTCGGGTTTGAAACCTCTAACCAAAACAGACATTCAGAGTCTCTCAGGTTTGAAACCTCTAATCAAAACAGACATTTAGAGTCCCGCAACTTTGCAACCTCTAAATTCTGTTTTGGTTATAGTCCCTCGGGTTTGAAACTTCTAACCAAAACAGACATTTAGAGTCCCTCAGGTTTTAAACCTCTAACCAAAACAGACTTTTAGACTCCCTCAGGTTCTAAACCTCTAAATTCTGTTTTGGTAAGAGTCCCTCAGGTTTGAAACCTCTAAATTCTGTTTTGGTTATAGTCCCTCGGGTTTGAAACCTCTAACCAAAACAGACATTTAGAGTCCCTCAGGTTTAAACCTCTAAATGTCAGTCTTGGTTAGAGTCCCTCAGGTTTGAAACCTCTAAATTCTGTTTTGGTTATAGTCCCTCAGGTTTGAAGCCTCTAACCAAAACAGACATTTAGCGTCCCTCAGGTTTTCAACCTCTTAATTGTGTTTTAGTTATAGTCCCTCGGGTTTGAAACCTCTAACCAAAACAGACATTCAGAGTCTCTCAGGTTTGAAACCTCTAATCAAAACAGACATTTAGAGTCCCGCAACTTTGCAACCTCTAAATTCTGTTTTGGTTATAGTCCCTCGGGTTTGAAACCTCTAACCAAAACTGACATTTAGAGACCCTCAGGTTTTAAACCTCTAAATTCTTATTTGGTTATAGTCCCTCAGGTTTGAAACCTCTAATAAAAACAGACATTTAGAGTCCCTCAGGTTTTATACCTCTAACCAAAACAGACATTTCGAGTCCCTCAGGTTTATAATCTTTAAATGTTTGTCTTGGTTAGAGTCCCTCAGTTTTGAAACTTATAACCAAAACCGACATTTAGACTCCCTCAGGTTTTAAAACTTCAAAATTTCTTTTTTGTTTAGAGTCCTTCAGGTTTGAAACCTCTAAATTCTGTTTTATTTGAGTCCCTCAGGTTCTATACCTCTAACCAAAACAGACCTTTATAGTCCCTCAGGTTTGAAACCTCTAACCAAAACAGACCTTTAGAGTCCCTCAGGTTTGGAACCTCTAAATTCTGTTTTGGTTGGAGTCCCTCAGGTTTATAATCTTTAAATGTTTGTCTTGGTTAGAGTCCCTCAGTTTTGAAACTTATAACCAAAACAGACATTTAGAGTCCCTCAGGTTTTAAGGCTTCAAAATGTCTTTTTTGTTTAGAGTCCCTCAGGTTTGAAACCTCTAACCTAAACAGACATTTCGAGTCCCTCAGGTTTGGACCTTGAAAATTGGTTTTGTTTAGAGTTCCTCAGGTTTAAAACCTTTAACCAAAAAAGACATTTAGAGGCGCTCAGTTTTTAAACTTTTAAATTCAGTTTGATTTAATTCCCTCAGGTTTGAAACCTCTAAATGTCTGTCTTGGTTATAGTCCCTCAGGTTTTAAACCTCTAACCAAAACAGACATTCAGAGTCTCTCAACTTTGCAACCTCTAAATTCTGTTTTGGTTACAGTCCCTCGGGTTTGAAACTTATAACCAAAAATGACATTTAGAGTCCCTCAGGTTCTAAACCTCTAAATTCTGTTTTGGTTATAGTCCCTCAGGTTTGAAACCTCTAACCAAAACCAACATTTAGAGTCCCTCAGGTTTTAAAACTTCAAAATGTCTTTTTTGTTTAGAGTCCCTCAGGTTTCAAACCTCTAACCAAAACAGACATTTCAAGTCCCTCAGGTTTTAAACCTCTAAATGTCTGTCTTGGTTAGAGTCCCTCAGGTTTGAAACCTCTAACCAAATCAGGCTTTTAGACTCCCTCAGGTTTGGAACTTTTAAATTCTGTTTTGGTTAGAGTCCCTCAGGTTTTAAAACTTCAAAATGTCTTTTTTGTTTAAAGTCCCTCACGTTTGAAACCTCTAACCAAAACAGACATTTAGAGTCCCTCAGGTCTTAAACCTCATTTAGAGGCGCTCAGGTTTGAAAACTTGAAAATTGGTTTTGGTTAGAGTCCCTCAGGTTTGAACGTTGAAACTTGGTTTTGGTTAGAGTCCCTCATGTTTGAAACCTCTAAATTCTGTTTTGTTTATAGTCCCTCAGGTTTGATACCTCTAACCAAAACAGACTTTTAGCGTCCCTCAGGTTTGAAACCTTGAATTGTTTTTTTTGGTTAGAGGCGTTCTGGTTTGAAACTTCTAAATTCAGTTTGATTTGAGTCCCTCAGGTTTTATACCTCTAACCAAAACAAACCTTTAGAGTCCCTCAGGTTTTAAACCTCTAAATTCTGTTTTGGTTGGAGTCCCTCAGGTTTATAATCTTTAAATGTTTGTCTTAGTTCTAGTCCCTCAGGTTTGAAACCTCTAACCAAAACAGACATTTAGAGTCCCTCAGGTTTAGAACCTCTAAATTCTGTTTTATTTGAGTCCCTCATGTTCTATTCCTCTAACCAAAACAGACCTTTAGAGTCCCTCAGGTTTTAAACCTCTAAATTCAGTTTTTTTTGAGTCCCTCAGGTTTGAAACCTCTAACAAAAACAGACATTTAGAGTCCCTCAGGTTTTAAACCTCTAAATTCAGTTTTGTTTGAGTCCCTCAGGTTTGAAACCTTAAACCAAAACAGATATTTGGAGTCCGTCAGATTTGAAACCTTAGACCAAAACAAACCTTTAGAGTCCCTCAGGTTTTAAACCTTAAAAATTGGTTTTGCTTAAAGTCCCTCAGGTTTAAAACCTTTAACCAAAACAGACTTTTAGAGTGCCTAAGGTTTGAAACCTCTAAATTCTGTTTTGTTTATAGTCCCTCAGGTTTGAAACCTCTAACCAATACAGACATTTAGAGTCCCTCAGGTTTGAAACATCTTATTTCTGTTTTGGTTACAGTCCCTCAGGTTTGAAACCTTGAAATGTTTGTTTTCGTTATAGTCCCTCAGCTTTAAAACCTTTAACCAAAACAGACATTTCGAGTCCCTCAGGTTTGAAACCTTGAATTGTTTTTTTTGGTTAGAGGCGTTCAGGTTTGAAACTTGTAAATTCAGTTTGATTTGAGTCCCTCAGGTTTTATACCTCTAACCAAAACAGACTTTTAGAGTCCCTCAAGTTTGAAACCTCTAAATGTCTGACTTGGTTAGAGTCCCTCAGGTTTGAAACTTCTAACCAAAACAGACTTTTAGACTCCCTCAGGTTCTAAACCTCTAAATTCTGTTTTGGTAAGAGTCCCTCAGGTTTGAAACCTCTAAATGTCTGTTTTGGTTAGAGTCCCTCAGGTTTTAAACCTCTAAATGTCAGTCTTGGTTAGAGGCCCTCAGGTTTTAAACCTCTAAATTGTGTTTTGGTTAGAGTCCCTCAACTTTGCAACCTCTAAATTCTTATTTGGTTTTAGTCCCTCAGGTTTGATACCTCTAACCAAAACAGAAATTTAGAGTCCCTCAGGTTTTAAACCTCTAAATTCAGTTTTGTTTGAGTCCCTCAGGTTTGAAACCTCTAACAAAAACAGAAATTTAGAGTCCCTCAGGTTTGAAACCTCTAAATTCTGTTTTATTTGAGTCCCTCAGGTTTGAAACCTCTAGCCAAAACAGACATTTAGAGTCCCTCAGGTTTTATAACTTCAAAATGTCTTTTTTGTTTAGAGTCCCTCAGGTTTGAAACCTCTAACCAAAACAGACATTTAGAGTCCCTCAGGTTTGGAACCTCTAAATTCAGTTTTGGTTGGAGTCCCTCAGGTTTATAATCTTTAAATGTTTGTCTTGGTTAGAGTCCCTCAGTTTTGAAACTTATAACCAAAACCGACATTTAGAGTCCCTCAGGTTTTAAAACTTCAAAATGTCTTTATTGTTTAGAGTCCCTCAGGTTTGAAACCTCTAACCAAAACAGACATTTAGAGTCCCTCAGGTTTGGAACCTCTAAATGTCTGTCTTGGTTAGAGTCCCTCAGGTTAGAAACCTCTAACCAAAACAGACATTTAGAGTCCCTCAGGTTTGAAACCTCTAACCAAAACAGACATTTAGAGTCCCTCTGGTTTTAAACCTCTAAATGTCTGTCTTGGTTAGCGTCTCTCAGGTTTGAAACCTCTAAATTCAGTTTTGGTTGTAGTCCCTCAGCTTTAAAACCTTTAACCAAAACAAACATTTAAAGTCCCTCTGGTTTAAAACCTATAAATGTTTGTTTTGGTTATAGTCCCTCAGTTTTTAAACCTCTAAATGTCTGTCTTGGTTAGAGTCCCTCAGGTTTTAAACCTCTAAATGTCTGTCTTGGTTAGAGTCCCTCAGGTTAGAAACCTCTAACCAAAACAGACATTTAGAGTCCCTCAGGTTTGAAACTTTTAACCAAAACAGACATTTAGAGTCTCTCAGGTTTGAAACCTCTAATCAAAACAGTCATTTAGAGTCCCGCAACTTTGCAACCTCTAAATTCTGTTTTGGTTATAGTCCCTCAGGTTTGAAACCTCTAACCAAAACAGACATTTAGAGTCTCTCAGGTTTGAAACCTCTAATCAAAACAGACATTTAGAGTCCCGCAACTTTGCAACCTCTAAATTCTGTTTTGGTTATAGTCCCTCGGGTTTGAAACTTCTAACCAAAACAGACATTTAGAGTCCCTCAGGTTTTAAACCTCTAACCAAAACAGACTTTTAGACTCCCTCAGGTTCTAAACCTCTAAATTCTGTTTTGGTAAGAGTCCCTCAGGTTTGAAACCTCTAAATTCTGTTTTGGTTATAGTCCCTCGGGTTTGAAACCTCTAACCAAAACAGACATTTAGAGTCCCTCAGGTTTAAACCTCTAAATGTCAGTCTTGGTTAGAGTCCCTCAGGTTTGAAACCTCTAAATTCTGTTTTGGTTATAGTCCCTCAGGTTTGAAGCCTCTAACCAAAACAGACATTTAGCGTCCCTCAGGTTTTCAACCTCTTAATTGTGTTTTAGTTATAGTCCCTCGGGTTTGAAACCTCTAACCAAAACAGACATTCAGAGTCTCTCAGGTTTGAAACCTCTAATCAAAACAGACATTTAGAGTCCCGCAACTTTGCAACCTCTAAATTCTGTTTTGGTTATAGTCCCTCGGGTTTGAAACCTCTAACCAAAACAGACATTTAGAGTCCCTCAGGTTTTAAACCTCTAAATTGTGTTTTGGTTATAGTCCCTCAGGTTTGAAACCTCTAATAAAAACAGACATTTAGAGTCCCTCAGGTTTTATACCTCTAACCAAAACAGACATTTCGAGTCCCTCAGGTTTATAATCTTTAAATGTTTGTCTTGGTTAGAGTCCCTCAGTTTTGAAACTTATAACCAAAACCGACATTTAGACTCCCTCAGGTTTTAAAACTTCAAAATTTCTTTTTTGTTTAGAGTCCCTCAGGTTTGAAACCTCTAAATTCTGTTTTATTTGAGTCCCTCAGGTTCTATACCTCTAACCAAAACAGACCTTTAGAGTCCCTCAGGTTTGAAACCTCTAACCAAAACAGACCTTTAGAGTCCCTCAGGTTTGGAACCTCTAAATTCTGTTTTGGTTGGAGTCCCTCAGGTTTATAATCTTTAAATGTTTGTCTTGGTTAGAGTCCCTCAGTTTTGAAACTTATAACCAAAACAGACATTTAGAGTCCCTCAGGTTTTAAGGCTTCAAAATGTCTTTTTTGTTTAGAGTCCCTCAGGTTTGAAACCTCTAACCTAAAGAGACATTTCGAGTCCCTCAGGTTTGGACCTTGAAAATTGGTTTTGTTTAGAGTTCCTCAGGTTTAAAACCTTTAACCAAAAAAAGACATTTAGAGGCGCTCAGTTTTTAAACTTTTAAATTCAGTTTGATTTAATTCCCTCAGGTTTGAAACCTCTAAATGTCTGTCTTGGTTATAGTCCCTCAGGTTTTAAACCTCTAACCAAAACAGACATTCAGAGTCTCTCAACTTTGCAACCTCTAAATTCTGTTTTGGTTACAGTCCCTCGGGTTTGAAACTTATAACCAAAAATGACATTTAGAGTCCCTCAGGTTCTAAACCTCTAAATTCTGTTTTGGTTATAGTCCCTCAGGTTTGAAACCTCTAACCAAAACCAACATTTAGAGTCCCTCAGGTTTTAAAACTTCAAAATGTCTTTTTTGTTTAGAGTCCCTCAGGTTTCAAACCTCTAACCAAAACAGACATTTCGAGTCCCTCAGGTTTTAAACCTCTAAATGTCTGTCTTGGTTAGAGTCCCTCAGGTTTGAAACCTCTAACCAAATCAGGCTTTTAGACTCCCTCAGGTTTGGAACTTTTAAATTCTGTTTTGGTTAGAGTCCCTCAGGTTTTAAAACTTCAAAATGTCTTTTTTGTTTAAAGTCCCTCACGTTTGAAACCTCTAACCAAAACAGACATTTAGAGTCCCTCAGGTCTTAAACCTCATTTAGAGGCGCTCAGGTTTGAAAACTTGAAAATTGGTTTTGGTTAGAGTCCCTCAGGTTTGAACGTTGAAACTTGGTTTTGGTTAGAGTCCCTCATGTTTGAAACCTCTAAATTCTGTTTTGTTTATAGTCCCTCAGGTTTGATACCTCTAACCAAAACAGACTTTTAGCGTCCCTCAGGTTTGAAACCTTGAATTGTTTTTTTTGGTTAGAGGCGTTCTGGTTTGAAACTTCTAAATTCAGTTTGATTTGAGTCCCTCACGTTTTATACCTCTAACCAAAACAAACCTTTAGAGTCCCTCAGGTTTTAAACCTCTAAATTCTGTTTTGGTTGGAGTCCCTCAGGTTTATAATCTTTAAATGTTTGTCTTAGTTCTAGTCCCTCAGGTTTGAAACCTCTAACCAAAACAGACATTTAGAGTCCCTCAGGTTTAGAACCTCTAAATTCTGTTTTATTTGAGTCCCTCATGTTCTATTCCTCTAACCAAAACAGACCTTTAGAGTCCCTCAGGTTTTAAACCTCTAAATTCAGTTTTTTTTGAGTCCCTCAGGTTTGAAACCTCTAACAAAAACAGACATTTAGAGTCCCTCAGGTTTTAAACCTCTAAATTCAGTTTTGTTTGAGTCCCTCAGGTTTGAAACCTTAAACCAAAACAGATATTTGGAGTCCGTCAGATTTGAAACCTTAGACCAAAACAAACCTTTAGAGTCCCTCAGGTTTTAAACCTTAAAAATTGGTTTTGCTTAAAGTCCCTCAGGTTTAAAACCTTTAACCAAAACAGACTTTTAGAGTGCCTAAGGTTTGAAACCTCTAAATTCTGTTTTGTTTATAGTCCCTCAGGTTTGAAACCTCTAACCAATACAGACATTTAGAGTCCCTCAGGTTTGAAACATCTAATTTCTGTTTTGGTTACAGTCCCTCAGGTTTGAAACCTTGAAATGTTTGTTTTCGTTATAGTCCCTCAGGTTTGAAACCTTGAATTGTTTTTTTTGGTTAGAGGCGTTCAGGTTTGAAACTTGTAAATTCAGTTTGATTTGAGTCCCTCAGGTTTTAAACCTCTAACCAAAACAGACTTTTAGAGTCCCTCAAGTTTGAAACCTCTAAATGTCTGACTTGGTTAGAGTCCCTCAGGTTTGAAACTTCTAACCAAAACAGACTTTTAGAGTCCCTAAGCTTTGAAACCTTGAAATGTTTGTTTTGGTTATAGTCCCTCAGCTTTAAAACCTTTAACCAAAACAGACATTTCGAGTCCCTCAGGTTTGAAACCTTGAATTGTTTTTTTTGGTTAGAGGCGTTCAGGTTTGAAACTTGTAAATTCAGTTTGATTTGAGTCCCTCAGGTTTTATACCTCTAACCAAAACAGACTTTTAGAGTCCCTCAAGTTTGAAACCTCTAAATGTCTGACTTGGTTAGAGTCCCTCAGGTTTGAAACTTCTAACCAAAACAGACTTTTAGAGTCCCTCAGGTTTGGAACCTCTAAATTCTGTTTTGGTTGGAGTCCCTCAGGTTTATAATCTTTAAATGTTTGTCTTGGTTAGAGTCCCTCAGTTTTGAAACTTATAACCAAAACCGACATTTAGAGTCCCTCAGGTTTTAAACCTCTAAATTGTGTTTTGGTTATAGTCCCTCAGGTTTGATACCTCTAACCAAAAAAGACTTTTAGGGTCCCTCAGGTATGAAGCTTCTAACCAAAACAGACATTTAGAGTCCCTCAGGTTTTAAACCTCTAAATTCAGTTTTGTTTGAGTCCCTCAGGTTTGAAACATTAAACCAAAACAGATATTTAGAGTCCCTCAGGTTTGAAACCTTAAACCAAAACAGATATTTAAAGTCTTTCAGGTTTGAAATCTTAGACCAAGACAAACCTTTAGAGTCCCTCAGGTTTGGACCTTTAAAATTGGTTTTTGTTTAGAGTCCCTCGGGTTTGAAACCTCTAACCAAAACAGATATTTAGATTCCGTCAGGTCTGAAACCTCTAAATGTCTGTCTTGGTTATAGTCCCTCGGGTTTGAAACTTCTAACCAAAACAGACATTTAGAGTCCCTCAGGTTTTAAACCTCTAACCAAAACAGACTTTTAGACTCCCTCAGGTTTTAAACCTCTAAATTCAGTTTTGTTTGAGTCCCTCAGGTTTGAAACCTCTAACCAAAACAGACATTTAGAGTCCCTCAGGTTTGAAACCTCTAACAAGAAAAGACATTTAGAGGCGCTCAGGTTTGAAACCTCTAACCAAAACAGACTTTTAGAGTCCCTCAGCTTTAAAACCTCTAACCAAAACAGACAGTTCGAGTCCCTCAGGTTTGAAACCTTGAATTGTTTTTTTTGGTTAGAGGCGTTCTGGTTTGAAACTTCTAAATTCAGTTTGATTTGAGTCCCTCAGGTTTTATACCTCTAATAAAAACAGACATTTAGAGTCCCTCAGGTTTTATACCTCTAACCAAAACAGACATTTCGAGTCCCTCAGGTTTATAATCTTTAAATGTTTGTCTTGGTTAGAGTCCCTCAGTTTTGAAACTTATGACCAAAACCGACATTTAGAGTCCCTCAGGTTTTAAAACTTCAAAATGTCTTTTTTGTTTAGAGTCCCTCAGGTTTGAAACCTCTAACCAAAACAGACATTTAGAGTCCCTCAGGTTTGAAACCTCTAAATGTCTGTTTTGGTTAGAGTCCCTCAGGTTTTAAACCTCTAAATGTCAGTCTTGGTTAGAGTCCCTCAGGTTTTAAACCTCTAAATTGTGTTTTGGTTAGAGTCCCTCAACTTTGCAACCTCTAAATTCTTATTTGGTTTTAGTCCCTCAGGTTTGATACCTCTAACCAAAACAGAAATTTAGAGTCCCTCAGGTTTTAAACCTCTAAATTCAGTTTTGTTTGAGTCCCTCAGGTTTGAAACCTCTAACAAAAACAGAAATTTAGAGTCCCTCAGGTTTGAAACCTCTAAATTCTGTTTTATTTGAGTCCCTCAGGTTTGAAACCTCTAGCCAAAACAGACATTTAGAGTCCCTCAGGTTTTAAAACTTCAAAATGTCTTTTTTGTTTAGAGTCCCTCAGGTTTGAAACCTCTAACCAAAACAGACATTTAGAGTCCCTCAGGTTTGAAACCTCTAAATTCAGTTTTGGTTGGAGTCCCTCAGGTTTATAATCTTTAAATGTTTGTCTTGGTTAGAGTCCCTCAGTTTTGAAACTTATAACCAAAACCGACATTTAGAGTCCCTCAGGTTTTAAAACTTCAAAATGTCTTTATTGTTTAGAGTCCCTCAGGTTTGAAACCTCTAACCAAAACAGACATTTAGAGTCCCTCAGGTTTGGAACCTCTAAATGTCTGTCTTGGTTAGAGTCCCTCAGGTTAGAAACCTCTAACCAAAACAGACATTTAGAGTCCCTCAGGTTTGAAACCTCTAAATGTCAGTCTTGGTTATAGTCCCTCAGGTTTGAAACCTCTAAATTCAGTTTTGGTTGTAGTCCCTCAGCTTTAAAACCTTTAACCAAAACAAACATTTAAAGTCCCTCTGGTTTAAAACCTATAAATGTTTGTTTTGGTTATAGTCCCTCAGTTTTTAAACCTCTAAATGTCTGTCTTGGTTAGAGTCCCTCAGGTTTTAAACCTCTAAATGTCTGTCTTGGTTAGAGTCCCTCAGGTTAGAAACCTCTAACCAAAACAGACATTTAGAGTCCCTCAGGTTTAAAACTTTTAACCAAAACAGACATTTAGAGTCTCTCAGGTTTGAAACCTCTAATCAAAACAGACATTTAGAGTCCCGCAACTTTGCAACCTCTAAATTCTGTTTTGGTTATAGTCCCTCGGGTTTGAAACCTCTAACCAAAACAGACATTCAGAGTCTCTCAGGTTTGAAACCTCTAATCAAAACAGACATTTAGAGTCCCGAAACTTTGCAACCTCTAAATTCTGTTTTGGTTATAGTCCCTCGGGTTTGAAACTTCTAACCAAAACAGACATTTAGAGTCCCTCAGGTTTTAAACCTCTAACCAAAACAGACTTTTAGACTCCCTCAGGTTCTAAACCTCTAAATTCTGTTTTGGTAAGAGTCCCTCAGGTTTGAAACCTCTAAATTCTGTTTTGGTTATAGTCCCTCGGGTTTGAAACCTCTAACCAAAACAGACATTTAGAGTCCCTCAGGTTTAAACCTCTAAATGTCAGTCTTGGTTAGAGTCCCTCAGGTTTGAAACCTCTAAATTCTGTTTTGGTTATAGTCCCTCAGGTTTGAAGCCTCTAACCAAAACAGACATTTAGCGTCCCTCAGGTTTTCAACCTCTTAATTGTGTTTTAGTTATAGTCCCTCGGGTTTGAAACCTCTAACCAAAACAGACATTCAGAGTCTCTCAGGTTTGAAACCTCTAATCAAAACAGACATTTAGAGTCCCGCAACTTTGCAACCTCTAAATTCTGTTTTGGTTATAGTCCCTCGGGTTTGAAACCTCTAACCAAAACTGACATTTAGAGACCCTCAGGTTTTAAACCTCTAAATTCTTATTTGGTTATAGTCCCTCAGGTTTGAAACCTCTAATAAAAACAGACATTTAGAGTCCCTCAGGTTTTATACCTCTAACCAAAACAGACATTTCGAGTCCCTCAGGTTTATAATCTTTAAATGTTTGTCTTGGTTAGAGTCCCTCAGTTTTGAAACTTATAACCAAAACCGACATTTAGACTCCCTCAGGTTTTAAAACTTCAAAATTTCTTTTTTGTTTAGAGTCCCTCAGGTTTGAAACCTCTAAATTCTGTTTTATTTGAGTCCCTCAGGTTCTATACCTCTAACCAAAACAGACCTTTATAGTCCCTCAGGTTTGAAACCTCTAACCAAAACAGACCTTTAGAGTCCCTCAGGTTTGGAACCTCTATATTCTGTTTTGGTTGGAGTCCCTCAGGTTTATAATCTTTAAATGTTTGTCTTGGTTAGAGTCCCTCAGTTTTGAAACTTATAACCAAAACAGACATTTAGAGTCCCTCAGGTTTTAAGGCTTCAAAATGTCTTTTTTGTTTAGAGTCCCTCAGGTTTGAAACCTCTAACCTAAACAGACATTTCGAGTCCCTCAGGTTTGGACCTTGAAAATTGGTTTTGTTTAGAGTTCCTCAGGTTTAAAACCTTTAACCAAAAAAGACATTTAGAGGCGCTCAGTTTTTAAACTTTTAAATTCAGTTTGATTTAATTCCCTCAGGTTTGAAACCTCTAAATGTCTGTCTTGGTTATAGTCCCTCAGGTTTTAAACCTCTAACCAAAACAGACATT
Organism: Xenentodon cancila; assembly: GCA_014839995.1. Taxonomy (NCBI): domain Eukaryota; kingdom Metazoa; phylum Chordata; class Actinopteri; order Beloniformes; family Belonidae; genus Xenentodon; species Xenentodon cancila. Next base: position 914,475 of record CM026216.1, on the reverse strand, counting down.
CAGAGTCCCTCAACTTTGCAACCTCTAAATTTTGTTTTGGTTACAGTCCCTCGGGTTTGAAACTTATAACCAAAAATGACATTTAGAGTCCCTCAGGTTCTAAACCTCTAAATTCTGTTTTGGTTATAGTCCCTCAGGTTTGAAACCTCTAACCAAAACCAACATTTAGAGTCCCTCAGGTTTTAAAACTTCAAAATGTCTTTTTTGTTTAGAGTCCCTCAGGTTTCAAACCTCTAACCAAAACAGACATTTCGAGTCCCTCAGGTTTTAAACCTCTAAATGTCTGTCTTGGTTAGAGTCCCTCAGGTTTGAAACCTCTAACCAAATCAGAGTTTTAGACTCCCTCAGGTTTGGAACCTTTAAATTCTGTTTTGGTTAGAGTCCCTCAGGTTTTAAAACTTCAAAATGTCTTTTTTGTTTAAAGTCCCTCACGTTTGAAACCTCTAACCAAAACAGACATTTAGAGTCCCTCAGGTCTTAAACCTCATTTAGAGGCGCTCAGGTTTGAAAACTTGAAAATTGGTTTTGGTTAGAGTCCCTCAGGTTTGAACGTTGAAACTTGGTTTTGGTTAGAGTCCCTCATGTTTGAAACCTCTAAATTCTGTTTTGTTTATAGTCCCTCAGGTTTGATACCTCTAACCAAAACAGACTTTTAGAGTCCCTCAGGTTTGAAACCTTGAATTGTTTTTTTTGGTTAGAGGCGTTCTGGTTTGAAACTTCTAAATTCAGTTTGATTTGAGTCCCTCAGGTTTTATACCTCTAACCAAAACAAACCTTTAGAGTCCCTCAGGTTTTAAACCTCTAAATTCTGTTTTGGTTGGAGTCCCTCAGGTTTATAATCTTTAAATGTTTGTCTTAGTTCTAGTCCCTCAGGTTTGAAACCTCTAACCAAAACAGACATTTAGAGTCCCTCAGGTTTAGAACCTCTAAATTCTGTTTTATTTGAGTCCCTCAGGTTCTATTCCTCTAACCAAAACAGACCTTTAGAGTCCCTCAGGTTTTAAACCTCTAAATTCAGTTTTTTTTGAGTCCCTCAGGTTTGAAACCTCTAACAAAAACAGACATTTAGAGTCCCTCAGGTTTTAAACCTCTAAATTCAGTTTTGTTTGAGTCCCTCAGGTTTGAAACCTTAAACCAAAACAGATATTTGAAGTCCATCAGATTTGAAACCTTAGACCAAAACAAACCTTTAGAGTCCCTCAGGTTTTAAACCTTAAAAATTGGTTTTGCTTAAAGTCCCTCAGGTTTAAAACCTTTAACCAAAACAGACTTTTAGAGTGCCTAAGGTTTGAAACCTCTAAATTCTGTTTTGTTTATAGTCCCTCAGGTTTGAAACCTCTAACCAATACAGACATTTAGAGTCCCTCAGGTTTGAAACATCTAATTTCTGTTTTGGTTACAGTCCCTCAGGTTTGAAACCTTGAAATGTTTGTTTTCGTTATAGTCCCTCAGGTTTGAAACCTTGAATTGTTTTTTTTGGTTAGAGGCGTTCAGGTTTGAAATTTCTAAATTCAGTTTGATTTGAGTCCCTCAGGTTTTATACCTCTAACCAAAACAGACTTTTAGAGTCCCTCAAGTTTGAAACCTCTAAATGTCTGACTTGGTTAGAGTCCCTCAGGTTTGAAACTTCTAACCAAAACAGACTTTTAGAGTCCCTAAGCTTTGAAACCTTGAAATGTTTGTTTTGGTTATAGTCCCTCAGCTTTAAAACCTTTAACCAAAACAGACATTTCGAGTCCCTCAGGTTTGAAACCTTGAATTGTTTTTTTTGGTTAGAGGCGTTCAGGTTTGAAACTTCTAAATTCAGTTTGATTTGAGTCCCTCAGGTTTTATACCTCTAACCAAAACAGACTTTTAGAGTCCCTCAAGTTTGAAACCTCTAAATGTCTGACTTGGTTAGAGTCCCTCAGGTTTGAAACTTCTAACCAAAACAGACTTTTAGAGTCCCTCAGGTTTGGAACCTCTAAATTCTGTTTTGGTTGGAGTCCCTCAGGTTTATAATCTTTAAATGTTTGTCTTGGTTAGAGTCCCTCAGTTTTGAAACTTATAACCAAAACCGACATTTAGAGTCCCTCAGGTTTTAAACCTCTAAATTGTGTTTTGGTTATAGTCCCTCAGGTTTGATACCTCGAACCAAAAAAGACTTTTAGGGTCCCTCAGGTATGAAGCTTCTAACCAAAACAGACCTTTAGAGTCCCTCAGGTTTGGAACCTCTAAATTCTGTTTTGGTTGGATCCCTCAGGTTTATAATCTTTAAATGTTTGTCTTGGTTAGAGTCCCTCAGTTTTGAAACTTATAACCAAAACCGACATTTAGAGTCCCTCAGGTTTTAAAACTTCAAAATGTCTTTTTTGTTTAGAGTCCCTCAGGTTTGAAACCTCTAACCAAAACAGACATTTAGAGTCCCTCAGGTTTTAAAACTTCAAAATGTCAGTCTTGGTTATAGTCCCTCAGGTTTGAAACCTCTAAATTCAGTTTTGGTTGTAGTCCCTCAGCTTTAAAACCTTTAACCAAAACAAACATTTAAAGTCCCTCTGGTTTAAAACCTATAAATGTTTTTTTGGTTATAGTCCCTCAGTTTTTAAACCTCTAAATGTCTGTCTTGGTTAGAGTCCCTCAGGTTTTAAACCTCTAAATGTCTGTCTTGGTTAGAGTCCCTCAGGTTAGAAACCTCTAACCAAAACAGACATTTAGAGTCCCTCAGGTTTAAAACTTTTAACCAAAATAGACATTTAGAGTCTCTCAGGTTTGAAACCTCTAATCAAAACAGACATTTAGAGTCCCGCAACTTTGCAACCTCTAAATTCTGTTTTGGTTATAGTCCCTCGGGTTTGAAACCTCTAACCAAAACAGACATTCAGAGTCTCTCAGGTTTGAAACCTCTAATCAAAACAGACATTTAGAGTCCCGCAACTTTGCAACCTCTAAATTCTGTTTTGGTTATAGTCCCTCGGGTTTGAAACTTCTAACCAAAACAGACATTTAGAGTCCCTCAGGTTTTAAACCTCTAACCAAAACAGACTTTTAGACTCCCTCAGGTTATAAACCTCTAAATTCTGTTTTGGTAAGAGTCCCTCAGGTTTGAAACCTCTAAATTCTGTTTTGGTTATAGTCCCTCGGGTTTGAAACCTCTAACCAAAACAGACATTTAGAGTCCCTCAGGTTTAAACCTCTAAATGTCAGTCTTGGTTAGAGTCCCTCAGGTTTGAAACCTCTAAATTCTGTTTTGGTTATAGTCCCTCAGGTTTGAAACCTCTAACCAAAACAGACATTTAGCGTCCCTCAGGTTTTCAACCTCTAAATTGTGTTTTAGTTATAGTCCCTCGGGTTTGAAACCTCTAACCAAAACAGACATTCAGAGTCTCTCAGGTTTGAAACCTCTAATCAAAACAGACATTTAGAGTCCCGCAACTTTGCAACCTCTAAATTCTGTTTTGGTTATAGTCCCTCGGGTTTGAAACCTCTAACCAAAACTGACATTTAGAGTCCCTCAGGTTTTAAACCTCTAAATTCTTATTTGGTTATAGTCCCTCAGGTTTGAAACCTCTAATAAAAACAGACATTTAGAGTCCCTCAGGTTTTATACCTCTAACCAAAACAGACATTTCGAGTCCCTCAGGTTTATAATCTTTAAATGTTTGTCTTGGTTAGAGTCCCTCAGTTTTGAAACTTATAACCAAAACCGACATTTAGACTCCCTCAGGTTTTAAAACTTCAAAATGTCTTTTTTGTTTAGAGTCCCTCAGGTTTGAAACCTCTAAATTCTGTTTTATTTGAGTCCCTCAGGTTCTATACCTCTAACCAAAACAGACCTTTATAGTCCCTCAGGTTTGAAACCTCTAACCAAAACAGACCTTTAGAGTCCCTCAGGTTTGGAACCTCTAAATTCTGTTTTGGTTGGAGTCCCTCAGGTTTATAATCTTTAAATGTTTGTCTTGGTTAGAGTCCCTCAGTTTTGAAACTTATAACCAAAACAGACATTTAGAGTCCCTCAGGTTTTAAGGCTTCAAAATGTCTTTTTTGTTTAGAGTCCCTCAGGTTTGAAACCTCTAACCAAAACAGACATTTCGAGTCCCTCAGGTTTGGACCTTGAAAATTGGTTTTGGTTAGAGTTCCTCAGGTTTAAAACCTTTAACCAAAAAAGACATTTAGAGGCGCTCAGTTTTTAAACTTTTAAATTCAGTTTGATTTAATTCCCTCAGGTTTGAAACCTCTAAATGTCTGTCTTGGTTATAGTCCCTCAGGTTTTAAACCTCTAACCAAAACAGACATTTAGTTTCCCTCAACTTTGCAACCTCTAAATTCTGTTTTGGTTATAGTCCCTCGGGTTTGAAACTTCTAACCAAAAATGACATTTAGAGTCCCTCAGGTTCTAAACCTCTAAATTCTGTTTTGGTTATAGTCCCTCAGGTTTGAAACCTCTAACCAAAACCAACATTTAGAGTCCCTCAGGTTTTAAAACTTCAAAATGTCTTTTTTGTTTAGAGTCCCTCAGGTTTCAAACCTATAACCAAAACAGACATTTCGAGTCCCTCAGGTTTTAAACCTCTAAATGTCTGTCTTGGTTAGAGTCCCTCAGGTTTGAAACCTCTAACCAAATCAGACTTTTAGACTCCCTCAGGTTTGGAACTTTTAAATTCTGTTTTGGTTAGAGTCCCTCAGGTTTTAAAACTTCAAAATGTCTTTTTTGTTTAGAGTCCCTCACGTTTGAAACCTCTAACCAAAACAGACATTTAGAGTCCCTCAGGTCTTAAACCTCATTTAGAGGCGCTCAGGTTTGAAAACTTGAAAATTGGTTTTGGTTAGAGTCCCTCAGGTTTGAACGTTGAAACTTGGTTTTGGTTAGAGTCCCTCATGTTTGAAACCTCTAAATTCTGTTTTGTTTATAGTCCCTCAGGTTTGAAACCTCTAACAAAAACAGACATTTCGAGTCCCTCAGGTTTGAAACCTTGAATTGTTTTTTTTGGTTAGAGGCGTTCTGGTTTGAAACTTCTAAATTCAGTTTGATTTGAGTCCCTCAGGTTTTATACCTCTAACCAAAACAAACCTTTAGAGTCCCTCAGGTTTTAAACCTCTAAATTCTGTTTTGGTTGGAGTCCCTCAGGTTTATAATCTTTAAATGTTTGTCTTAGTTCTAGTCCCTCAGGTTTGAAACCTCTAACCAAAACAGACATTTAGAGTCCCTCAGGTTTAGAACCTCTAAAGTCTGTTTTATTTGAGTCCCTCAGGTTCTATTCCTCTAACCAAAACAGACCTTTAGAGTCCCTCAGGTTTTAAACCTCTAAATTCAGTTTTTTTTGAGTCCCTCAGGTTTGAAACCTCTAACAAAAACAGACATTTAGAGTCCCTCAGGTTTTAAACCTCTAAATTCAGTTTTGTTTGAGTCCCTCAGGTTTGAAACCTTAAACCAAAACAGATATTTGGAGTCCATAAGATTTGAAACCTTAGACCAAAACAAACCTTTAGAGTCCCTCAGGTTTTAAACCTTAAAAATTGGTTTTGCTTAAAGTCCCTCAGGTTTAAAACCTTTAACCAAAACAGACTTTTAGAGTGCCTAAGGTTTGAAACCTCTAAATTCTGTTTTGTTTATAGTCCCTCAGGTTTGAAACCTCTAACCAATACAGACATTTAGAGTCCCTCAGGTTTGAAACATCTAATTTCTGTTTTGGTTACAGTCCCTCAGGTTTGAAACCTTGAAATGTTTGTTTTCGTTATAGTCCCTCAGGTTTGAAACCTTGAATTGTTTTTTTTGGTTAGAGGCGTTCAGGTTTGAAATTTCTAAATTCAGTTTGATTTGAGTCCCTCAGGTTTTATACCTCTAACCAAAACAGACTTTTAGAGTCCCTCAAGTTTGAAACCTCTAAATGTCTGACTTGGTTAGAGTCCCTCAGGTTTGAAACTTCTAACCAAAACAGACTTTTAGAGTCCCTAAGCTTTGAAACCTTGAAATGTTTGTTTTGGTTATAGTCCCTCAGCTTTAAAACCTTTAACCAAAACAGACATTTCGAGTCCCTCAGGTTTGAAACCTTGAATTGTTTTTTTTGGTTAGAGGCGTTCAGGTTTGAAACTTGTAAATTCAGTTTGATTTGAGTCCCTCAGGTTTTATACCTCTAACCAAAACAGACTTTTAGAGTCCCTCAAGTTTGAAACCTCTAAATGTCTGACTTGGTTAGAGTCCCTCAGGTTTGAAACTTCTAACCAAAACAGACTTTTAGAGTCCCTCAGGTTTGGAACCTCTAAATTCTGTTTTGGTTGGAGTCCCTCAGGTTTATAATCTTTAAATGTTTGTCTTGGTTACAGTCCCTCAGTTTTGAAACTTATAACCAAAACCGACATTTAGAGTCCCTCAGGTTTTAAACCTCTAAATTGTGTTTTGGTTATAGTCCCTCAGGTTTGATACCTCTAACCAAAAAAGACTTTTAGGGTCCCTCAGGTATGAAGCTTCTAACCAAAACAGACATTTAGAGTCCCTCAGGTTTTAAACCTCTAAATTCAGTTTTGTTTGAGTCCCTCAGGTTTGAAACATTAAACCAAAACAGATATTTAGAGTCCCTCAGGTTTGAAACCTTAAACCAAAACAGATATTTAGAGTCTTTCAGGTTTGAAATCTTAGACCAAAACAAACCTTTAGAGTCCCTCAGGTTTGGACCTTTAAAATTGGTTTTTGTTTAGAGTCCCTCAGGTTTGAAACCTCTAAATTCTTTTTTTTTTATAGTCCCTCAGGTTTGAAACCTCTAACAAAAACAGACATTTAGAGTCCCTCAGGTTTGAAACCTTAGACCAATACAGACATTTAGAGTCCCTCAGGTTTGAAACCTTGAAATGTTTGTTTCGTTATAGTCCCTCAGGTTTGATACCTCTAACCAAAACGGACTTTTAGAGTCCCTAAGCTTTGAAACCTTGAAATGTTTGTTTTGGTTATAGTCCCTCAGCTTTAAAACCTTTAACCAAAACAGACATTTCGAGTCCCTCAGGTTTGAAACCTTGAATTGTTTTTTTTGGTTAGAGGCGTTCAGGTTTGAAACTTCTAAATCCAGTTTCATTTGAGTCCCTCAGGTTCTATACCTCTAACCAAAACAGACCTTTAGAGTCCCTCAGGTTTGGAACCTCTAAATTCTGTTTTGGTTGGAGTCCCTCAGGTTTATAATCTTTAAATGTTTGTCTTGGTTAGAGTCCCTCAGTTTTGAAACTTATGACCAAAACCGACATTTAGAGTCCCTCAGGTTTGGAACCTCTAAATTCTGTTTTGGTTGGAGTCCCTCAGGTTTATAATCTTTAAATGTTTGTCTTGGTTAGAGTCCCTCAGTTTTGAAACTTATAACCAAAACCGACATTTAGAGTCCCTCAGGTTTTAAAACTTCAGAATGTCTTTTTTGGTTATAGTCCCTCAGGTTTAAAACCTCTAAATGTCAGTCTTGGTTAGAGTCCCTCAGGTTTTAAACCTCTAAATGTCAGTCTTGGTTAGAGTCCCTCAGGTTAGAAACCTCTAACCAAAACAGACATTTAGAGTCCCTCAGGTTTGAAACCTCTAAATTTCAGTCTTGGTTAGAGTCCCTCAGGTTAGAAACCTCTAAATGTCAGTCTTGGTTAGAGTCCCTCAGGTTAGAAACCTCTAAATGTCTGTCTTGGTTAGAGTCCCTCAGGTTAGAAACCTCTAAATGTCTGTCTTGGTTAGAGTCCCTCAGGTTTTAAACCTCTAAATGTCTGTCTTGGTTAGAGTCCCTCAGGTTTTAAACCTCTAAATTGTGTTTTGGTTAGAGTCCTTCAACTTTGCAACCTGTAAATTCTTATTTGGTTATAGTCCCTCAGGTTTGATACCTCTAACCAAAACAGACTTTTAGAGTCCCTCAGGTTTTTAACCTCTAAATTCAGTTTGGTTTGAGTCCCTCAGGTTTGAAACCTTGAATTGTTTTTTTTGGTTAGAGGCGTTCAGGTTTTTAACCTCTAAATTCAGTTTGGTTTGAGTCCCTCAGGTTTGAAACCTTGAATTGTTTTTTTTTGGTTAGAGGCGTTCAGGTTTGAAACTTCTAAATTCAGTTTGATTTGAGTCCCTCAGGTTTTATACCTCTAACCAAAACAGACTTTTAGAGTCCTTCAGGTTTGGAACCTCTAAATTTCTTTTTTAGTTAGAGTCCCTCAGGTTTATAATCTTTAAATGTTTCTCTTGGTTAGAGTCCCTCAGGTTTTAAACCTCTAAATTCAGTTTGGTTAGAGTCCCTCAGGTTTTAAACCTCTAAATTCAGTTTGGTTAGAGTACCTCAGGTTTTAAACCTCTAAATGTCTGTCTTGGTTAGAGTCCCTCAGGTTTTAAACCTCTAAATGTCAGTCTTGGTTAGAGTCCCTCAGGTTTTAAACCTCTAAATGTCTGTCTTGGTTAGAGTCCCTCAGGTTAGAAACCTCTAACCAAAACAGACATTTAGAGTCCCTCAGGTTTGAAACCTCTAAATTCTGTTTTGGTTGGAGTCCCTCGGGTTTATAATCTTTAAATGTTTGCCTTGGTTAGAGTCCCTCAGTTTTGAAACTTATAACCAAAACAAACATTTTAGAGTCCCTCAACTTTGCAACCTCTAAATTCTGTTTTGGTTATTTTCCCTCAGGTTTAAAACCTCTAAATTCTGTTTTGGTTTGAGTCCCTCAGGTTAGAAACCTCTAAGCAAAACAGACATTTAGAGTCCCTCAGGTTTGAAACCTTTAACCAAAACAGACATTTAGAGTCCATTAGGTTTTAAACCTCTAAATGTCTGTCTTGGTTAGAGTCCCTCAGGTTTTAAACCTCTAAATGTCAGTCTTGATTAGAGTCCCTCAGGTTTTAAACCTCTAAATGTCAGTCTTGGTTAGAGTCCCTCAGGTTAGAAACCTCTAACCAAAACAGACATTTAGAGTCCCTCAGGTTTGAAACATCTAATTTCTGTTTTGGTTACAGTCCCTCAGGTTTTAAACTTTGAAAATTGGTTTTGCTTAAAGTCCCTCAGGTTTAAAACCTTTAACAAAAACAGACATTTAGAGTCCCTCAGGTTTGAAACCTTAGACCAAAACAGACATTTAGAGGCGCTCAGGTTTGAAACCTCTAACCAATACAGACATTTAGAGTCCCTCAGGTTTGAAACATCTAATTTCTGTTTTGGTTATAGTCCCTCAGCTTTAAAACCTTTAACCAAAACAAACATTTCGAGTCCCTCAGGTTTGAAACCTTGAAAATTGGTTTTGCTTAGAGTCCCTCAGGTTTGAAACCTTTAACCAAAACAGACTTTTAGAGTGCCTAAGGTTTGGAACCTGTAAATTCTGTTTTGTTTATAGTCCCTCAGGTTTGAAACTTCTAAATGTCTGTCTTGGTTAGAGTCCCTCAGTTTTGAAACTTATAACCAAAAAAGACATTTAGAGTCCCTCAGGTTTTAAACCTCTAAATGTCTGTCTTGGTTATAGTCCCTCAGGTTTGAAACCTCTAACAAAAACAGATATTTAGAGTCCCTCAGGAGAGAAACCTTTGACCAAAACAAACCTTTAGAGTCCCTCAGGTTTGAAACCTTGAAAATTGGTTTTGCTTAGAGTCCCTCAGGTTTGAAACCTTTAACCAAAACAGACTTTTAGAGTCCCTCAGGTTTGGACCTTTAAAATTGGTTTTTGTTTAGAGTCCCTCAGGTTTGAAACCTTGAATTGTTTTTTTTGGTTAGAGGCGTTCAGGTTTTTAACCTCTAAATTCAGTTTGGTTTGAGTCCCTCAGGTTTGAAACCTTGAATTGTTTTTTTTTGGTTAGAGGCGTTCAGGTTTGAAACTTCTAAATTCAGTTTGATTTGAGTCCCTCAGGTTTTATACCTCTAACCAAAACAGACTTTTAGAGTCCTTCAGGTTTGGAACCTCTAAATTTCTTTTTTAGTTAGAGTCCCTCAGGTTTATAATCTTTAAATGTTTCTCTTGGTTAGAGTCCCTCAGGTTTTAAACCTTTAAATTCAGTTTGGTTAGAGTCCCTCAGGTTTTAAACCTCTAAATTCAGTTTGGTTAGAGTACCTCAGGTTTTAAACCTCTAAATGTCTGTCTTGGTTAGAGTCCCTCAGGTTTTAAACCTCTAAATGTCAGTCTTGGTTAGAGTCCCTCAGGTTTTAAACCTCTAAATGTCTGTCTTGGTTAGAGTCCCTCAGGTTAGAAACCTCTAACCAAAACAGACATTTAGAGTCCCTCAGGTTTGAAACCTCTAAATTCTGTTTTGGTTGGAGTCCCTCGGGTTTATAATCTTTAAATGTTTGCCTTGGTTAGAGTCCCTCAGTTTTGAAACTTATAACCAAAACAAACATTTTAGAGTCCCTCAACTTTGCAACCTCTAAATTCTGTTTTGGTTATTTTCCCTCAGGTTTAAAACCTCTAAATTCTGTTTTGGTTTGAGTCCCTCAGGTTAGAAACCTCTAAGCAAAACAGACATTTAGAGTCCCTCAGGTTTGAAACCTTTAACCAAAACAGACATTTAGAGTCCATTAGGTTTTAAACCTCTAAATGTCTGTCTTGGTTAGAGTCCCTCAGGTTTTAAACCTCTAAATGTCAGTCTTGATTAGAGTCCCTCAGGTTTTAAACCTCTAAATGTCAGTCTTGGTTAGAGTCCCTCAGGTTTTAAACCTCTAAATTGTGTTTTGGTTAGAGTCCCTCAACTTTGCAACCTCTAAATTCTGTTTTGGTTATTTTCCCTCAGGTTTAAAACCTCTAAATTCTGTTTTGGTTTGAGTCCCTCAGGTTAGAAACCTCTAACCAAAACAGACATTTAGAGTCCCTCAGGTTTGAAACATCTAATTTCTGTTTTGGTTACAGTCCCTCAGGTTTTAAACTTTGAAAATTGGTTTTGCTTAAAGTCCCTCAGGTTTAAAACCTTTAACAAAAACAGACATTTAGAGTCCCTCAGGTTTGAAACCTTAGACCAAAACAGACATTTAGAGGCGCTCAGGTTTGAAACCTCTAACCAATACAGACATTTAGAGTCCCTCAGGTTTGAAACATCTAATTTCTGTTTTGGTTATAGTCCCTCAGCTTTAAAACCTTTAACCAAAACAAACATTTCGAGTCCCTCAGGTTTGAAACCTTGAAAATTGGTTTTGCTTAGAGTCCCTCAGGTTTGAAACCTTTAACCAAAACAGACTTTTAGAGTGCCTAAGGTTTGGAACCTGTAAATTCTGTTTTGTTTATAGTCCCTCAGGTTTGAAACTTCTAAATGTCTGTCTTGGTTAGAGTCCCTCAGTTTTGAAACTTATAACCAAAAAAGACATTTAGAGTCCCTCAGGTTTTAAACCTCTAAATGTCTGTCTTGGTTATAGTCCCTCAGGTTTGAAACCTCTAACAAAAACAGATATTTAGAGTCCCTCAGGAGAGAAACCTTTGACCAAAACAAACCTTTAGAGTCCCTCAGGTTTGAAACCTTGAAAATTGGTTTTGCTTAGAGTCCCTCAGGTTTGAAACCTTTAACCAAAACAGACTTTTAGAGTCCCTCAGGTTTGGACCTTTAAAATTGGTTTTTGTTTAGAGTCCCTCAGGTTTGAAACCTTAAACCAAAACAGATATTTAGAGTCCCTCATGTTTGAAACCTCTAAATTCTGTTTTGTTTATAGTCCCTCAGGTTTGAAACCTCTAACAAAAACAGACATTTAGAGTCCCTCAGGTTTGAAACCTTAAACCAAAACAGATATTTAGAGTCTTTCAGGTTTGAAATCTTAGACCAAAACAAACCTTTAGAGTCCCTCAGGTTTGAAACCTTGAAAATTGGTTTTGCTTAGAGTCCCTCAGGGTTGAAATTTTTAACCAAAACAGACTTTTAGAGTGCCTAAGGTTTGGAACCTGTAAATTCTGTTTTGTTTATAGTCCCTCAGGATTGAAACTTATAACAAAAACAAACCTTTAGAGTCCCTCAGGTTTGGACCTTTAAAATTGGTTTTTGTTTAGAGTCCCTCAGGTTTGAAACATCTAATTTCTGTTTTGGTTGGAGTCCCTCAGGTTTGAAACCTCTAACCAAAACAGACATTTAGAGTCCCTCAGGTTTGAAACCTTGAAATGTTTGTTTCGTTATAGTCCCTCAGGTTTGATACCTCTAACCAAAACGGACTTTTAGAGTCCCTAAGCTTTGAAACCTTGAAATGTTTGTTTTGGTTATAGTCCCTCAGCTTTAAAACCTTTAACCAAAACAGACATTTCGAGTCCCTCAGGTTTGAAACCTTGAATTGTTTTTTTTGGTTAGAGGCGTTCAGGTTTGAAACTTGTAAATTCAGTTTGATTTGAGTCCCTCAGGTTTTATACCTCTAACCAAAACAAACCTTTAGAGTCCCTCAGGTTCTATACCTCTAACCAAAACAGACCTTTAGAGTCCCTCAGGTTTGGAACCTCTAAATTCTGTTTTGGTTGGAGTCCCTCTGGTTTATAATCTTTAAATGTTTGTCTTGGTTAGAGTCCCTCAGTTTTGAAACTTATAACCAAAACCGACATTTAGAGTCCCTCAGGTTTTACACCTCTAAATGTCAGTCTTGGTTAGAGTCCCTCAGGTTAGAAACCTCTAAATGTCTGTCTTGGTTAGAGTCCCTCAGGTTTTAAACCTCTAAATTGTGTTTTGGTTAGAGTCCTTCAACTTTGCAACCTGTAAATTCTTATTTGGTTATAGTCCCTCAGGTTTGATACCTCTAACCAAAACAGACTTTTAGAGTCCCTCAGGGTTTTAACCTCTAAATTCAGTTTGGTTTGAGTCCCTCAGGTTTGAAACCTCTAACAAAAACAGACATTTCGAGTCCCTCAGGTTTGAAACCTTGAATTGTTTTTTTTGGTTAGAGGCGTTCAGGTTTTTAAACTTCTAAATTCAGTTTGATTTGAGTCCCTCAGGTTTTATACCTCTAACCAAAACAAACCTTTAGAGTCCTTCAGGTTTGGAACCTCTAAATTTCTTTTTTAGTTGCAGTCCCTCAGGTTTATAATCTTTAAATGTTTCTCTTGGTTAGAGTCCCTCAGGTTTTAAACCTCTAAATTCAGTTTGGTTAGAGTCCCTCGGGTTTTAAACCTCTAAATTCAGTTTGGTTTGAGTCCCTCAGGTTTTAAACCTCTAAATGTCAGTCGTGGTTAGAGTCCCTCAGGTTTTAAACCTCTAAATGTCAGTCTTGGTTAGAGTCCCTCAGGTTTTAAACCTCTAAATGTCAGTCTTGGTTAGAGTCCCTCAGGTTTTAAACCTCTAAATTGTGTTTTGGTTAGAGTCCTTCAACTTTGCAACCTGTAAATTCTTATTTGGTTTTAGTCCCTCAGGTATGAAGCTTCTAACCAAAACAGACATTTAGAGTCCCTCAGGTTTTAAACCTCTAAATTCAGTTTGGTTAGAGTCCCTCAGGTTTGAAACCTCTAACAAAAACAGACATTTAGAGTCCCTCAGGTTTGAAACATCTAATTTCTGTTTTGGTTACAGTCCCTCAGGTTTTAAACCTTGAAAATTGGTTTTGCTTAAAGTCCCTCAGGTTTAAAACCTTTAACCAAAACAGACTTTTAGAGTGCCTAAGGTTTGAAACCTCTAAATTCTGTTTTGTTTATAGTCCCTCAGGTTTGAAACCTCTAACCAATACAGACATTTAGAGTCCCTCAGGTTTGAAACATCTAATTTCTGTTTTGGTGAGAGTCCCTCAGGTTTGAAACCTTGAAATGTTTGTTTTGGTTATAGTCCCTCAGCTTTAAAACCTTTAACCAAAACAAACATTTCGAGTCCCTCAGGTTTGAAACCTTGAAAATTGGTTTTGCTTAGAGTCCCTCAGGTTTGAAACCTTAAACCAAAACAGACTTTTAGAGTCCCTCAGGTTTGGAACCTCTAAATGTCTGTCTTGGTTATAGTCCCTCAGTTTTGAAACTTATAACCAAAAACCGACATTTAGAGTCCCTCAGGTTTTAAACCTCTAAATGTCTGTCTTGGTTATAGTCCCTCAGGTTTGAAACCTCTAACAAAAACAGATATTTAGAGTCCCTCAGGAGAGAAACCTTAGACCAAAACAAACCTTTAGAGTCACTCAGGTTTGGACCTTTAAAATTGGTTTTTGTTTAGAGTCCCTCAGGTTTGAAACCTTAAACCAAAACAGATATTTAGAGTCCCTCATGTTTGAAACCTCTAAATTCTGTTTTGTTTATAGTCCCTCAGCTTTAAAACCTTTAACCAAAACAGACATTTCGAGTCCCTCAGGTTTGAAACCTTGAATTGTTTTTTTTGGTTAGAGGCGTTCAGGTTTGAAACTTGTAAATTCAGTTTGATTTGAGTCCCTCAGGTTTTATACCTCTAACCAAAACAGACTTTTAGAGTTCCTCAAGTTTGAAACCTCTAAATGTCTGACTTGGTTAGAGTCCCTCAGGTTTGGAACCTCTAAATTCTGTTTTGGTTGGAGTCCCTCAGGTTTATAATCTTTAAATGTTTGTCTTGGTTAGAGTCCCTCAGTATGAAACTTATAACCAAAACCGACATTTAGAGTCCCTCAGGTTTGATACCTCTAACCAAAAAAGACTTTTAGGGTCTCTCAGGTATGAAGCTTCTAACCAAAACAGATATTTAGAGTCCCTCAGGTTTTAAACCTCTAAATTCAGTTTTGTTTGAGTCCCTCAGGTTTGAAACATTAAACCAAAACAGATATTTAGAGTCCCTCAGGTTTGAAACCTTAAACCAAAACAGATATTTAGAGTCTTTCAGGTTTGAAATCTTAGACCAAAACAAACCTTTAGAATCCCTCAGGTTTGAAACCTTGAAAATTGGTTTTGCTTAGAGTCCCTCAGGTTTGAAACCTTTAACCAAAACAGACTTTTAGAGTGCCTAAGGTTTGGAACCTGTAAATTCTGTTTTGTTTATAGTCCCTCAGGATTGAAACTTATAACAAAAACAAACCTTTAGAGTCCCTCAGGTTTGGACCTTTAAAATTGGTTTTTGTTTAGAGTCTCTCAGGTTTGAAACATCTAATTTCTGTTTTGTTTATAGTCCCTCAGGTTTGAAACCTCTAACAAAAACAGACATTTAGAGTCCCTTAGTTTTGAAACCTCTAAATTTCTGTCTTGGTTAGAGTCCCTCGATGTTAGGAATGTTCGGATGTTGGGAATGTTTTTTGGTCTGGAATTTTCGGATGTTGGGAATGTTCAGATGCTGGGAATGTTCTGAGGTTTTGAATGTACGGATGGTGGGAATGTTCTGATTTTGGGAATGTTCTGATTTTGGGAATGTTCGGATCCTGGGAATGTTCTGGTTTTGGGAATTTTCAGATGTTTGAAATGTTCTGTTGTTGGGAAAGTTTTTTGGTTGGTGTAAGGAGAAGACCAAACAAGTTTGTTAAACTGGAATTAAAGGCTCTTGTGGTGGATCCGAGGCTGGAATCTGGGATGCTCTGTGGTCCTGGTGAGTCTGCTGTCCGAGTCCCGACGTCCTGCCAGCGGCTGACACGCTGTTTTTGCTTTTTGGAAACGTGTAGCCGGTCGCTCCATTCATTTTCAAGTTCCTTATAGTTTTTTTATTTCCTAATCTACCTTTAATGTTTCTTTTGCCTCCTGCTGTAGGTTCTTTGTAAAGCCGTCTTTGAAGCTCATGAACATCAGTCATCAGTTGAAGATTTCTCCATGCTGTTATTAACAGCATTAATAAGAGTGGTAATGATGGATTGGTGTTACTTAAACAATGTCAGAGGAGGTCCGGACCGACTCTGTGGTCCAGTCGTAGCCCGTCTGACTCCAGGTTGCAGCACGAGACAGAGTAGACCTGCAACATGAGAGACTGTCCAGACGTCATGGACTAGAGAACATGGATCATCCACAGGCAGCAGGAATGCTTGAATCTTCCTGTCAACGGACTCGGGGAATCTACGATTTATGAAGATGAATTTTTGACTTCAAAAGGGGATTTTGTGGTTCTTTGGACTCGTGGTATGATTCTTGCTTCAGGTGTGAGAGGTCCCTGGTTCAATTCCTGGTTGAGCCCCAGGACTTTGTGTGGTTTGACCAGGAGGACTGATTGTAGTAAAACACAAAATAAATGAATGCTGTAAACCCATGTGTACACTTGAGAATCCTTCATTCCAAGACATCATGTAAATGGAGGTTTCTCCATCTTTAAAGCGGTTTCATAATCTGTCATTTGGGGACATCTCATATTTTTATTTATTCAGTTTAACCATTTATAGGCTCTGCAAAGTGATTTAATTATTATTCAGACATTCACAGCCTCTTATTTTAGACTCTGTGTGTACAATATGTAGCACAATGTCACAAGAACACACTGACTTTCAGGCGGCCTTCAACTATTCTCAACCCATCTTCAGATAGTTGATCCAAACTACACTGTTAGAAAGGATCTGGATTTTAGTTTGAAGGAATGTTGTCAAGCTGGGAGAAGTCACTGCCCATGTTTATATATGACTGAAGGCCTTCTGTGATGTCTCAGTATTGACATGCAGTTGTTTTAAAGCGAGGCTGGTTGGAGTTGGACAACAGTGAGGTGACAAGTGAGAAATGGTAAAATATGTTGTCGTAGCAACCAGACACAAACACCTGCAGAGGTGAGAAAATGAGAATGAAATACACACACACACACAAAAAAAACTCGTTCCTCACCCTCCGTGGGTGGTGTCCCTTCTAAGCTCGGGTCCTCTACCAGAGGCCAGGGAGCTTGAGGGTTCTGCACAGTATCTTTGCTGTTCCTAACACTGCACTTTTCTGGAATAAGATGTCTGAGGTTGTTCCGGGGTTCGGCTGCAGCCACTCTTCCAGTTTGGGGGTTACTGCCCCGAGTGATTTACAAAAAAACTGGTCTTCTCTAAATACTGTGTCCCAAGAGGAAACTGGACTAAAGAAGCAGATAACAGACAAACAGTGACTGGGAATGTTCAGATTTTGGGATAGTTCAGATGTTGGGAATTCTTTGAGGTTGGGAATTCTTTGAGGTTGGCAATGTTCTGAGGATGGCAATGGTCTGAGACTTCCCTGACCTGACTCTAGACTGTTTTGTTCCTGTTGATCTCTCTGACCTGACTCTAGACTGTTTTGTTCCTGTAGACCTCCCTGACCCGACTCTAGACTGTTTTGTTCCTGTTGACCTCCCTGACCCGACTCTAGACTGTTTTGTTCCTGTAGACCTCCCTGACCCGACTCTAGACTGTTTTGTTCCTGTTGACCTCCCTGACCCGACTCTAGACTGTTTTGTTCCTGTTGACCTCCCTGACCCGACTCTAGACTGTTTTGTTCCTGTTGACCTCCCTGACCCGACTCTAGACTGTTTTGTTCCTGTTGACCTCTCTGAGCTGACCTCAGTCGTCAATGGATCTAAATCATCCACGTGTCTGTTAGACCCAATCCCAACTCGACTACTTAAAAATGTTTTCTCTCTTATTGGACCGACAATACTGAAACAGATCAACTTGTCCCTGGTCTTGGGATATGTGCCACAGGCTTTTAAAGTCGCAGTAATCAAACCATTACTTAAAAAACCCTCTCTTGACCCAGACATTTTAGCTAACTATAGACAGATTTCCAACCTTCCATTTATCTCTAAAATTCTGGAAAAGGTCGTTGCAGCAGCTGTGTGACCGTTTGTATAGAAATGATCTATTTGAAGTTCTTCAGTCAGGGTTCAGATGCATCATAGACCAGAAACAGCACTGGTTCCAGTCTTGAATGACCTTCTTATGGCCTCAGATAATGGGTTAGTGTCCATACTGGTTCTGCTGGACCTCAGATAATGGGTTAGTGTCCATACTGGTTCTGCTGGACCTCAGATAATGGGTTAGTGTCCATACTGGTTCTGCTGGACCTCAGATACTGGGTTAGTGTCCATACTGGTTCTGCTGGACCTCAGATACTGGGTTAGTGTCCATACTGGTTCTGCTGGACCTCAGATAATGGGTTAGTGTCCATACTGGTTCTGCTGGGACTCAGATAATGGGTTAGGGTCCATACTGGTTCTGCTGGGACTCAGATAATGGGTTAGGGTCCATACTGGTTCTGCTGGGCCTCAGATAATGGGTTAGGGTCCATACTGGTTCTGCTGGGCCTCAGATAATGGATTAGGGTCCATACTGGTTCTGCTGGGCCTCAGATAATGGATTAGTGTCCATACTAGTTCTTCTTGGCCTCAGATAATGGATTAGTGTCCATACTGGTTCTGCTGGACCTCAGTGCTGCTTTTGATACCATAGATCACAGCATTTTACTGCAGAGACTAGAGTATGTTGTTGGGATTAAAGGGACAGCTCTAGACTGGTTTAAATCATATGATAGATTCCAGTTTGTTCATGTTCATGAGGTTTCTTCAGTACAGACCAGGGTCTGCTTCGGTGTCCTGCAGGGTTCAGTGCTAGGGCCAATCTTGTTCAGTTTACACATACAGCACTTAGAAAGTATTATCCAGAACCACACCATTAATTTTGTATATACAAATATACATTGTTATGCTGATGATACGCAGCTGTATTTGTCTATGAAGATGAAACAGAACCATTAGACCATTAGATTTTTACTCCTAAATTCTGATAAAACAGAGGTTGTTGTTTGCACACGCACACACGCGCACGCACGCGCACACACAGAAAAACTCGTTCCTCACCCTCCGTGGGTGGTGTCCCTTCTAAGCTCGGCCTTCTCCAGCTCCTCTCTAAGCCCTTGGTATTTCTCAAGCTTCTCGTGTTCCTTTCGCCTGATGTTACCATCACTTGGTATTGCCACATCCACCACCACGGCTTTCCTCTGCCCTTTGTCTACCACCACGATGTCTGGTTGGTTTGCCATCACCATCCTGTCTGTCTGTATCTTGAAGTCCCACAGGAGCTTTGCTCTGTCATTTTCCACCACCTTGGGAGGTGTTTCCCATTTTGACCTTGGGGTTTCCAGCCCATACTCCACACAGATGTTTCTGTAGAGTATGCCCGCTACTTGGTTATGGCGTTCCATGTATGCTTTCCCTGCCAGCATCTTACACCCTGCAGTTATGTGCTGGATTGTTTCCGGTGCTTCTTTGCACAACCTACACCTTGGGTCTTGTCTGGTGTGGTATATCTGGGCCTCTATTGCTCTGGTGTTCAGAGCCTGCTCCTGTGCAGCCAGGATGAGTGCCTCTGTGCTGTCCTGTAGGCCAGCTCTCTCTAGCCATTGGTAGGACTTCTGGAGATCAGCCACTTCAGTTATGGTTCGATGGTACATCCCGTGTAGGGGCTTGTCCTCCCACGATGCTTCCTCCTCCAGCACCTCTTCACCTTGCCATTGTCTGAGGCATTCACTGAGTACGTCATCCGTTTGGGCCTTGTCCTTGATGTACTCATGGAGCTTGGCAGTTTCGTCCCGGATAGTGGCTTTCACACTCGCTAGTCCTCGGCCTCCTTCCTTACGGCTTGCGTACAGTCTCAGTGTGGTGGATTTGGGGTGGAACCCACCATGCATGGTGAGGAGCTTCCTTGTCTTAACATCTGTGGTCTGTATCTCTTCCTTTGGCCACCTTATTATTCCTGCAGGGTATCTGATCACTGGCAGGGCGTAGCTGTTTATTGCCCAGGACTTGTTCTTGCCACTGAGCTGGCTTCTTAGGACCTGCCTTACTCGCTGGAGGTATTTGGCTGTTGCCATTTTCCTTGTTGCCCCTTCGAGGTTACCATTTGCCTGTGGTATTCCAAGGTACTTGTAACTGTCCTCAATGTCTGCTATTATTCCTTCTGGGACTGACACCCCTTCTGTGTGGACTACCTTGCCTCTTTTTGTCACCATCCTCCTACATTTCTCAAGCCCGAATGACATCCCGATGTTGTTGCTGTAGATCCTGGTGGTGTGGATCAGGGAGTCTATGTCCCGCTCGCTCTTAGCGTACAGCTTGATGTCATCCACGTAGAGGAGGTGACTGATCGTAGCTCCATTCCTGAGGCGGTATCCGTAGCCAGTCTTATTGATTATTTGGCTTAGGGGGGTTCAGACCTATGCAGAACAGCAGTGGGGACAGCGCATCTCCTTGGTATATGCCACATCTGATGGTCATCTGAGAGATATATATAAACATGCATGAGTACTTATACACTTTGATGCATATTATTACATAGATAACTTTTTAAATACTGCCCCTACACCCTTAAAAACTCAGGTATGTAATAGAGAATAGAATGCTCCTCCCCCTTTCCTCTGTCTTCTTTTTAATTAACACCCTATTGTCTTGTTACCACCTCTATTCTTTAAACACCACATTACTACCGCTATTTTTTTTGTTGTTTTTTTTTTTTTGTTTACACATTACGACACCACACTGCACCACCCCTGTCTCCCTTTCTAGTCTGATCACATACCACACCCGGTGATTTTAGCCCTCTGGTGGAACTTTGTTACTTATTTTTCCTTTTTTTCCTTCTCTTCGTCCTACTTAGGGATCAATAAAATTAGACTGTCATTAGGGTACACATTTGCACACACACACACACACACACACACCTTTTGGGTCCTACCAATTTGGTATCAACCATTAATATGTGCAAACAAGGGAAGGAGAGAAAAAACAAAAAGAAGTCGTCCCACCCGGACCACCTTTTACATTTTCTCTGGGTTCTGCGTAGAACACGACGTATCAGAACATCTGGTACTCAGAACCAGAAACTAACGGATTCTTTTGTGATCAATGTTTTAGTTGTTTAGGGAGTTTGGCCAGTTTGTTCAACATATGTTGTCCTCTGTCTTACTGATGTTTCATCTGTAGATGATGTATCATTAAAAACTGCAAATAAACTAACAGTTCACATATAGTCGCACTACATTTTGAAATTTTACTATTACAAACCTAAACTAGTTCATAGCGTGTTGTCTTTGTTGTTTTGACCACATCCCACGCAGGAAAGTTACTCAAAGATCCACATTTACAACAAAACTGTACAGTTATTGGTAATTATTTCACTTTTATAAACAAAGTATTGCAAAAAAGTAACTTGTCATTAGAATATGAAGTTGGGTTAGTCTGGTACACCTACAACCAGTAAACTAGAGGACAAACAGTGGTCCTCAGTGCAACAAGTAGCAGCTCATGTCTGGACTGTTACTAGAGGTAAGATCTTAAGCCTGAGTCCGACCCGACCCTGACCCGAATCTCAGGTCGGGTCGGGCCTAAAATGTCATTCATTATGTTCGGGTCGCGCTTCTATCTCGCTGACTTTTTTAAAATAAATATATGTTTATAAAAATGTATACTAAAACGATGTGTGGAATGTGGATACTAAACTAAGGAATACTTGCTATAAAATAAATAATTTGGATAAAACAGAGAAGGCGCTGTAAGGTAACTGCTGTTTAACTACTATACGAGCACGTGAACGCGCCCTCTTAATAATCTTCCCCTCCACAAGTCCACATCTATTTTGACTCGGTGTCCCTGATTATGGAGCAGCAAGAAGTCGAGGATAAACTAAAGACGGGGGAACTTAAACAGCAAACACACACCGGGAAGAGTGAGGTGTGGAAAAGCTTCAACTTGATGATTGAAAATGCTCCAGAAACTTGCGTTGGCGTCGCTGAGTGTCGTCAACGTGGCGCTTTGCTTTCATACGAGAGCAAAAAGACCGGCACCTCGACGCTGAGCAGGCGTTTAAACCTGACATTTTTCCCCGCCAACTCTTTAAAAAAAAAAAAAAAAAAAAAATCCATCAATGATGGCAAATTGTCGATTAATGTAACCTCTGCAGACACAAATATAAAAGATGTAACTTGTAAACATGTAAACTTAGATTTCGTTACAAAAGGCTTTAATTTGTTAGCATAAATCTCCTCCTCCCGAAACCCAACAAATAAAATATGAAATTTGGGGTTTGCTTCGGGCTCGGGCCTGCAGATCAAGTTGATTGGTGGGGCTTTAATACCCGCGGGCCCGGGTCGGGTCGGGCTGGATTTTTTAGGCCCCATCTTACCTCTGTTACACAGATTTTGGAGATTGCAGCAAAACACTGCAACATGCAGACATGTGTTTAAAATTCACAACCAAGTTCAAGCTGAATCTGCATTTCCACCGACCGATGTGGGTCATCCAGCTGTGTTTCCACCACTGGAATAGTTTTGGATGCAGCATCACCACCAGGTTATTTACACCTTTCTGTCTCCGTCCATGTTTAACATTCACAACAACTCTTACAGAAACTTTTTGGAGCTTTAAGTTTAGCCACAGAACTGTTGATATTGCTTGTAAAGACCAGTTACACAACATTTAACCGCAGACGTTCATGTTTCAGTCAGCTGGGGAGATGCAGGTTCACTGCAAGGCGTTCAAGAGGAAGCTGAAGGATCAGGCGGCTGCAACTTTGACATGAAAGCAGCAAATCTAAATACAAAGCTTTTATCTTTTTCCCACAGCAGTTACTTTTAAAGACACAAACAAACACCCACAGTCTGTAGACATGTGCAACACAAAAGCGCTTGTTTGATTTTTTATTTATTTCCAGGATGTTGAAATGCAACTGATGCAGGCATTAAATATCAGACATTTCTCAGTAGCTGCTCTCAAAAGTGGCATCTACAACAGCGCAGCTCAGAAGTGCTCACATGTCAAACATTTGCATGTAAAAGTGCCTTTGATGAACTATGAATGCAAACAGAAACAGCTGCAGCATCATCAGCTCTCTAAAGCTGCAACCAAGACTGACAACAAAGTCACCAATATTCTCTGTATCGTTCAAATCTTAGTTTACACTCAGCAGCTGCTTTAAATATCCAGTGGAGCTACAAAAGTGGCCAGTGTGTGATATTACACTCACTCAGTAAACGTCACGCTTGCTTTCGTGTTTCGTCTACGTTCCATGTGTGTGCAGAGGTTCATCTCAGCAGGACAGCAGTCGTAGGTCTACCTGTGCTCTCCACACTTGGAGTGGGTGGAGGACTCCTCTCGCTGTACCTCCTGACTCCCTCTCAGACCTTCTCCTTGATGCTGCTCTGACTTTGAGCAGTTCTCTGAAGAGCTGCACCTTTTTTGTTTACAAAACAATCACTGTAGATGACTGATCACTGTGGCCTCACCACCGATCACTGTGGCATCACCACCGATCACTGTGGCATCACCACCGATCACTGTGGCATCACCACATCCATGTTACATGTTGAATCTGAACTGCAGTTGATGTAAACACCTTTGAGCGGCACATCCTGGGTCTGGGTGGTGACCACGCTGACGCCTGGATCCCCATCAGCAGCTTCTACTTGAGATCCGTCTGCACTGGACTTCTGCAGACTGAATGTGTAACAGTTAAATACACAAACACAGATCTGGAACACGATGCACATTGTGGATAAAACCTTGAATAAATGCAGTGCAGAGAAGGTCGTGCAGGTGTGTACAGCATTTCTTAAAGTCACTGTTCATCTCTCTTTAATAAGTTGTGTCCTCAAGACATGCCTCAAAGAGGTTGTTTTATTATTATGGATGGAAGTGGCAGAGAAAGAGTGAAGTCTTACTGCAGTTTTGGAGATTTATTCACAAACACAACATGCTTGAAACAACAAACAATCCCAGAATCCTTTTTAAGCAGCTGTGCTTCGTTGTGTCTGAGAACACAAGTAGTGTTTAAATTAAACAATGTTTGTTTGGTTTCTCATGTTCAGACTGCTGCAGTTTTTAATTTATTCAAGGATCACTGTGCCAATAAAAAACAGTTTTAAAGCTGTTAAAAATCTGCTGCTGCTCATGAAAAACTCAACGTTCAAATTCACTGTTCAGTTGTTTTGTAGCAGAGTAACTTTTCTAACTGTGAATATAAATGTGTTCAGGAGGGTCGACACCCCCGAACCCGCCCTCTGACAATGATCCATCCAACCAGGTTTATTACACATCACTATTATGTATTCAACTGATTAATAATCATGACATATTTAATCAGCCAAATTGATTAAAGCTACAAATCAGGATCTTTTCAGCAGTAAACATCTGATTGAACATTGTCAGGAGACCCTCCTAAAGCTCTTATATAAATACATTTATACGTTTAGTGTTTTGATGAAAAGAAAAAAATAAAGCTTGAAAAAAGTTGAACACATCTACAATGTAAAGAATAAAGTTTAACTTCAAATTGTTTACATTTCTTAACTTACATATGGTTGAAGTTTTATTTTTGGAAAGAAAAAAAAAGACTTACTTAATAAAAAAAAAAGAAAAAAAAAAAAAAAAAAGGATGAAAGAAAGCACTGCAAGTGTGTGTGTGTGTGTGTGTGTGTGTGTGTGTGTGTGTGTGTGTGTGTGCAGTCCACATCAATGGCATGCAGCTCAAACGGAGACTCAGCCAGCATATTGATGCCTCCGTCAGCTCTTCACCAGAAGGAGAGAAGAGTTCATCTCCACCATTCAGACTGATCCACTATGAGAAGACGCGTCTTTGTGGATCCATCAAACAGATGCAGTGTTTGACAAGCAGAAGGGTGTGCAGCAGGTGATGCAGAACATTTGCACATGGAAATGGAGACCTGACCTCCACAGGTCCGGTCTGCTGGGGGTCTCCATCACCATCGTAGACCCTGCCCACTGGAGACTCCGAGTACGTCCACCAACTCTCCTGATCCGACAGTCTCTGGAACAAAGAAAAACATCTGATTTAGTTCCTTCAGAGAGCTTCTCTGCTCTACAATGTGTGAACTAAAAACAGAGAATGTCCTGTCTGTCCAGCAGAAGAGCGTGAACCTCCTGGAAACTACAATCTACACATACTAACGGAGCGCTCACCTCCGCTGGTCCCACTTCTGGAGAGGGGATGAAGATCACAGCCAGACAATTTAAAACCACAAATCCGGCTTCCGGTCACATGACTTGCGTCGCGTCACGGCACTGAGAGAGGGAAAATTGAATATGCGATAAAATTAATCTTTACATAAAGCTAATACATCGCAGATCATTTATTTTCTTCCATTAGAAAATATATTATTCTAATCTAGCAGCTTTACGCTGGAGGAGTTGACGGAACTTGAAGGCTATATTGACGGATATTTCTATAAGTTTAATATGGATCCCGACGCCGCCGCCGCAGCTGATTCAAAAAAAAAAAAAAAAAAAAAAAAAAAAAAAAAGGAAGAAGACTTCATCAACTGATACAAGCGATCTTCCAACTGCTGAAATAGAGGTTAGTATTCTAGACTCTATTAATACAAAGCTGGATCTGCTGGTAACTTTACACAGCGAGATTAAAGAGCTGCGAGCAAGCCTGGAGTTTGCTTACGGCCACATTCAAGAACTCCAGCAAGCTAACTCGTTACTCCAAGCCACCGTTAAAGGTCTCGGAGATAAAATGGACAATGTTGTCAAAGAGAACAAAACGATGAAGGAAACGATACTAGATTTACAGACACGAAGTATGCGAGATAATATCATAATTACCGGAATACCTGAAAACCGTTCGGAGAACCCGGAAGAAGTCGTTAAAGACTTCATGAGAACACAACTGAAACTCCCAGCTGAGACTGTTGATCGTATCGGGTTCGACCGCGTCCACAGACTAGGAAGACCCAACAACAAACCATCCCGCCCCATAGTCGCTAAAGTAGGGCGATATAAAGATAAACTGACCATCAAAAGTCGTGGTAGAAAGCTGAAAGGTACGAACTACGGAATTAATGACCAATTTCCTCGAGAAATTAATGAAAGACGCAAAGTTCTCTATCCGATCATGAAAGAGCAGAGAAAAAATCAA